>APFE030814480.1:7782-75550 GCA_000404065.3 Pinus taeda | reverse complement strand
TAATTTCCTTTTTAGAAAATAACATCCTGTCAAGGTTTGGTTGTCCACTCAAGCTTATCACAGACAATGCTCAGGATTTTAAGTCTAAAAGAATGATAAATTTTTGTCATCAGTACCATATTTCCCTTGGTCATTCCACAACTTACTATCCACAGGGAAATGGCCTAGCTGAAAGTTCAAACAAAAGTCTTGTGAGAATTATCAAGAAACTGCTGCAAGAAAATAAAAAGGCTTGGCACTTGAAGTTGAAGTATGCCTTGTGGGCTGATCGCAATTGCACAAAAAGGTCTATTGGAACATCACCATATGAACTTGTGTATGGAGTAGAGGCTATTTTCCCAACATCTCTTGGGGTACCAGTTATGAAGCTAATCCAAGGATTAGAAGAAGAACCAAATGCCATACAGCGGAGGATTAATCAGTTGATAGCTTTGCAGGAAAAGAGAAATGAAGTGTTTGAAGGTCATCAACAAAATCAGAATCGAGTCAAAAGAGCATTTGACAAGAAGATTAAAGAGGTTACATTTCAGATTAATGACAAAGTCTTGAAGTGGGAAGCTAGAATTGAAGAAAAAGGTAAACATGGCAAATTTGAAAATTTATGGAAGGGGCCATATCAGAGCTTTCCATGGAAATAACACCTATATTCTGCAAGAAGTTGATGGATCACCATATGCTGGAGGGCCTGTTAACGGCAGGGTCTTAAAGCATTACAATCAGTAAAAATCCACCAAGTGTCTCATGAGCACTGTATATAACCGTTTTATGAATGTTTCCAGTTGAAAATAAATGACAAGCTGAACAAGAAAGCTTTAGCCCGAGGAGAAGGCCCACAAAGTTTGAAAGAAATGCTTGTCAGTCGTGGGTGAGTTTAATAAAATGGATAAAGGCACTGGTTCTACGAGTTCTTAGTGTACTACAGGAGCACACTATCCCAAGTGGAGCCAGCTGTTATCACCTAGAACTGCAGTGATATGTACATAATGTTGTCCCTAAAATTTTTGTTGTCCAAAAAATAGGTGTCTAATGGTTATTGCCCTATGTTTTCTACTTAGGGATTGTGTTTTATGAAGATATTCATATGAACCATTTTCAAAAACCGTTAGCTATCCTCCATCATGATTATATTAGATATGTCTTGTCTTATATACGTCACTAATCCTTTTCGCATTTTTGCAGCGCAATTTCATTGGCTGATTTTGCAGCGCAATGATGTTTTAGTTCTTCACAGCATGTCAGTAACCAGCCATTTCGTAGCGCATGTTGTCAACTCATAACTGTCTGCGCTACGAAATCGCGGATTCGGGGATTTAAGCAGCACTGATTCTTAGAATGTCATGTCTGAGGGATGAGTCAGTATGTTCGTCCGTTTAATTGTCAGAATGGCGTCCTTTTCAAGCAAGTATAAGCCATCATTCCCCCAATAGGTTCATAACCACGCACATAAAATCATTCAAATGGTCTATAATGCTGGTAGTGGTATGATATTTGTTGATGTTGCATGAATTGGTCCGTTTGCATGATAAGACTGTTAAATTGCGGAGGAGCCCGAGTTCATTCTCTAAAAGGAACCTGATTGCAAGCGAGCCGGCATTCAAAAGTTCGAATTTGCATTTGAAGTTGAAGCTGGTAGTGTTTCTCTGCACAAAGGAGTTCAAAGCAAAATGGAGAAGAAGGGGCATCAGTCTGGAAGATGTCAAAGAACTGAACCTGTGGGATTGGATCTCACATTGAGAGATGAAGGCGTGAGACAAGCCTTTCAGGATGTTGGTTGCTGGTCTTTTTGTGAAAAGCTACAAGGGGGGCATGCTGAGGTAACAAAAGCATTTGCCTTAAATTTTACTGGTTTAAGTTCTAAAGTAGCTATGCTAGAATTCCCAGTATCCTCAGAGGTTATTGCTAGGGTGACTGAAATCCCGAGAGGAGGGCAGGAGTGGTTTAAAAATTTCAAATTTGATATGAACCCCTACAAGGAGTTCCTGAAGGAGCCTTATGTAAATGAAGATCTCACAAAGGTCGTGCCAAGACATTATGTAAAAGAACACTATGCACTCCTCCTAACATGTATTCAGAAATATTTAACATGTGAAGGGAGATATAACAAGGTTTACTCCTATCATTTCAAGCTGCTGCTGCACTTTACAGGAAAAGATTTTATAGATATCCCATTCTACTTGTTTCAAAGCCTTAGTAAGATGTGTGACAAGATTCAATTGAGGAAAGATGACTGTGAGACATCATTGTTTCACCATGGTTTAGTAAAACTGTTAGTGCTAGATAACTTACAGAGATTGGTCGAGATTGGGACTCATTTATTTTTATAGCTGGTTTTCAAAGTAAGACAGGCCTCACCCCACTGCCTGTTAGAGAAAGAGAAAGGTTGACTGAAGAACCTACTCTTGCTGAACTAAGAAAGGAGATAAAAGGCAAGAAGAAAACCAAGACCCAATTGAAGGAATTAATAAAGCCATTAGTTATCAAAGGGACACCGCAATCATCATCAAAGGAGAAAATCAAGCACAAGAAAAATGCACCAGGGTCAAGTGGAGTTGAACAGGTATCAAGAGTCAAAACCAGAAGTCAGTTAAGTAAAGAAAAGGGCAAATCAATAGCTGTGGAAGAAAGTCCAATATCAAAAGCTAGTTTAAATGATTTGCTTGAGGCAATTGATTTTGAGCAAGCTAAATCAGTGCAGATTGAGTCAATGCATATTGACCTAACTCAATCATCACCAGAAAGCACCAAAAAATCAAAGGCCTCAAAGAGGTTAAGGTTTGAGGAACCTGGTAAAGAATTTATGTTCAAACCACGGAGGCCAGTCACCAGGAAGCAAATTAAAGAAGCTGAGCAATTGCACAGGGAAGAGGTAGCTGTGAAGATGCATGCAACAGAAGTAATTGAACAACTGCCTAAAATAGAGGAGGCAGAGAAAATGAAGAAAAAACCCTATACAAGAAGACAAGCAAAAGAAATGGAGAAGCAGCTGCCGAGAACAGAAAAAGCAAAAGAAATCAAGAAGAAAGATCTGAATAAAAAGGTTCCCATTTCCAAAGAAACAAAGACTACATCTTCAAAAGAACAATGGGAGGCAACCGAAAAAGAAGTGGCTGAGATGGAGAAGGCCGTAACAGAAATAGCAGCCATGGAAAAGGAGGTGGCAAAACTAAAAGCTCAGCTAAATAAGTTAGCTGCCAAATAAAATTGTAGATTTTAAAAGTCAGGTGCTGCTCCAAAGTTTTGCTTTATTTTACTTAAGTTCATTGTTTTTTAAGGCATGTAAGCACAACATATAAAATCAAGGTAAATTAGGAGTTTTGAAGCCACAAGCAGAGCTGCTACAGTCACAAAGAATATTGATACATTCATTAAAGACTTTGTTTTTGAAGAAACAGCAGTTTCGTAGCGCGCTACGAAACTGCTGTAGGTGCTGTTTTTTGAAAAAAATAAACAGTTTTATGATGAGGTCAGCAGAGTTTGAAGAAGTGGCCTAATGAACATCAAGGAGACCACATAAGACTATCAGGGCCATTCAAATAACGACAAGTGTCCATCCTTCATAAAGGTAAAATATTTTGTCTTAAGCCATAGCTTTATTAAAGGTACTTTATTACCGGTGGTTAGGGTTTGGCTGAAGATGCATACGAGGATGTGGGCTTCTACACTTGTTCAATCAACAGGGCTTCTAGCATATCTGGAAAGATGGTGACACTCATCAATTTTGAAGTATTAAAGAGCTAGGAACACATTGCTTAACTTTCGAAGGATGATGGGAAACAAGGACCGAGAAAACAGGGGTTTTATTATTATGATCAATGAACCACCAGCACATTCAGCATCCAAGGCTAATCTGGTTTCATGCATCCTTATCTCAGCTTTCACGGCCAGAACTAAAGGAGACAACTGTCGAAGATCTAGAAGGGAATCATGATACGAGGAGAATAAAATTAGAGTTTAAGTTTGATTAGAACTCTTTTGTAATTACAGTTCAATGCTTAGTAGATTTAATGAGTCTGTTAAGATAGATAAGGATAGTTAATGTCAGTCATCGAGCTCCCCTCATGCTGGAGGAGGAAGCTCAAAGTAGTTAAGAATGCTTTCCTATATATAGAGGAAACTGTGATGTAATGGGGGTTGGATGTTTATGCAAAAAATAGAGTTTATATTGGCTGTTGTAAAAGACTTTTTACAGTGATAGAAAGACTACTTTTTCTTCTCAAGATTCATACTTTGTTCAAATGCTCAAGATGTATGTGGTTTTTCCTTCATGTTTTACAGCTCTATAGGTATACAATCACTCTGAATTCACCTAGTGCTCAGACTTCCTGTGTATACTTATGAGTTGAGGTTCTTTGAGAAATGTCCTTCATGTTTTATATCTCTATAGGTATAAAATCACTCTGAATTCACCTAGTGCTCAGACTTCCTGTGTATACTTATGAGTTGAGGTTCTTTGAAAAATGTTTTGAGTGTTTAAACATTACATGCCTTGACTTCCATGATTGAGTAGTTGATAGTTTACTGAAATGGTGTTTGACTCCATGAGCCCAATGGAAGAAATGTTATGTTGTATGTCCAACCATCATGTTTATTTAAGTTCTTATTACAAGAGTTAGCCCTCTTAGTATTTAAAGATAAATCAGTAGTTTATTTTGAGAGAGCCCTCTCAGGTTAGGGAGGCTAATCCTTAGCCAAGAGTTTGGTCTGAAATAGTTACATAGAGTCTAACTGATTAGCAGCCATCAATACTGATTTTGTGATAACAGGTATCAAGTCCTAAAGTTACTCAACGTAGGAGAAATCATCGATACTGTAAACTTGAATGATGATCAGCTTGAGCTGCTGTTTGGACCAGAAGTTGATGGCAAGCGTTAGGAAGGAGGTGTTCCTCCATTTTATTTCAGCCTTAATATTCACGAAAAAATTCTTCATAATTCCATGTTGGATTTAGGTGCATCTCATAATCTTATGCCAAAGACTGTTATGGAAAAACTTTGAATTGAAATCACTAGACCATATAGATATTTATACTCGTTTGACTCTAGTAAGGTTTGGTGTCTAGGTCTTATCAAGGACCTCTGTGTCACATTAGCCCAGATACCAACAAAAATTTTAGTCATGGACATAGTGTTAGAAAACATTCCATCTAAGTATTGCATGCTATTGTCACATTCTTTGGCAGCTAAGTTACAAGGAACACTTCAAATGGATATGACATACGCTAAAATGCCGGTACTTGGCCAACTGAGAAGACTGTATAGAGAAACCTTAATGAAATATATGGTGAGCAGCCAAGAAAAGCCAGAGAACTATCCCCTCTATTCTATCCATATTGATCTTGATTCCTTCATTCTATATAATGCAGAGACTATAGATACGCAAGTCACTCATGCAGAAATTGATTTTAATGAAAACCATAACCCACAAATACCAATGGTGCAACAAAAACCTAAAACAGAGCCTATTTGGAATATGATTTGTGACAGTTCATGTGGTAGAACAGGTTTTGGGGTAGGAGTCTCACTATACAATTCAAAGACTAATCACAGTGAAGGTCATTCTTACAAATTGAATTTTCTATGTACAAACAATATAGAAGAATATGAGGCATTACCGTTAGCCTTTAAATTGCTTAAAAAAATAGGTGCTAGAAGAATTTTAGTCAAGGGAGATTCTAAATTGATCATAAAACAAATTAAAGGACAATATTTTGGAAAGCACCCTAGATTGAGAGAGTACATAAATGTCGTGATTGATTTCCTTAAGAAAATTGAAGAGGATGATCTTGCTGTCATCCCAAGGATCCAAAATGTACTGGAAAATGCTTTAGCTTTCTTAGCCAACACCTGCAAATTACCTCACCCAAACAAGCAACACACATTTGAGGTGAAACATTGTCCTGCAATGCATGATAACATGAGCTACTAGAAAGTTTGTGGAAGTGATAAACAAATTGAGAGTTTTTTACAATCAAAAGATGAATTTGAGAATAGAAACATAGATTTGGAGGATGGACTAGACAGTCAAACTGATGTACATATTATTATAGAGAAACTTGTTGTTTCTAATGTAAATATTTCAGCAAATAAAACTATACATGAAACTGAAATACATAAAGACCCAGAGAAAGAGGAATTCAAAGTACTGAAACTCAAGCATAATTTTTTTCCTAGAGGGCTTGATCCTTTAGAAGAGTTGTTTGATTTCAATGAGGTTGTCAAAAAGCCAAAAATGGAACCAACAGGAACAAATATTGAAGAATGCAACATAGGCGGTGAGAAAAAGTCCAAAATCATAAAATTGTCAAAATCACTACCCATCATGGAAAAATGAAGGTATATAGCTCTCAAGGAAGGTTAGAAACCATTTAAACAAAAGTTGCATAAGATAAATCATGTCCTAATTCCCTTAGTTGAAAATTAAATCAATCAAATGTATGAGGCTAAAATCATAGTCGCAATCAAGTATTCCAAGTGGGTATCCAATATTGTGCTTACAAGAAAGAAGACTGGTGAAATAAGATTGTGCATTGACTTAAGAAATCTAAACAAGGTTTCCCAGGACGATTGCCCCTTACCAAAAATGGATCACATATTACAAAGAGTAGTGGGTTCTAGTAGGATCTCCTTGTTAGATGGTTTCTATGGATATAATCAAGTCTTATTATCTCTTGATGATCAAGATAAAACAACTTTTATTACTCCTTGGGGAACTTTCATGTACGTGAAAATTCCCTTTGGATTAATGAATGTTGGGGCTACTTTCCAAAGAGCAATGGATATAGCTTTTACAGATGAAATTGGACATTTTATTGTGATTTATCTTGATGACATCATAGTTTTCTCAAAGAATGATGAAGAACACCTAACACATTTGAGAAGAGTATTTGAAAAATGCAAAAAAACTTGGTGTCTCATTGGATCCCAAGAAAACATTGTTTGGGCTTGAAGAAGGAAAACTTCTAGGCGATATCATTTCCAAAGACGGAATCAGAATTGACCCTAGTAGGATTTAAGGTATCCTTAAAATCAGTCATCCAAGAAACAAAAAGGAACTTAAATCTTTTATTGGAAAAATTAATTTTTTGAGAAGGTTCATACCAAATCTTACTGAACTGCTTAGAAATATAATAGACATGCTTAAGAAAGATACATAAATTAAATGAAATTGAAGCCAAATAATCATTTGATCTAGTCAAACATGCATTAACAAAAGCTCCAGTTTTAATCAGCCCATATTTCACGGAATATTTTATTATCTTTTCTTTTGCATATGAACATACTATTGTAGTTGTACTATTACAAAAAAATAGAGAAGGATATGAACAACCAATAACATTCTTTAGCATAGCTTTGAGAGGTGCTTCTTGAAAGTACATTATCATGGAAAAATAGGCATTCGCTTTGGTAAAAGAAATAAAAGACTTCAGAGTTTATATTTTACATTCTCATAGCATTGCTTATGTGCCTAATGTGGTTGTCAAATATATTCTAACACAAAATGGACCTGATGGAAAGAGAGGCGAATGGATACCTATTATTTTGGAATGTGATATAGAAATAGAACCCACCAAGTTGATTAAAGACAAGGATTAGCCAAATTGATGGTTGAATCAAATTTTAATACACTGGATATCAACATGGTATTTGCCTTGGATGATCAAGAGGGGCTGACAACTTCACCAATAGATGAAGCATTCTTAAATTCCCCCTAGTATGCAAACCTTTTGTATGTTCTTTTCAATTTGAATGCTCCTCCTGGGTTATCCAAAGTAACGACCATATTTCTAGAATTAAAAGCAGTCAAGTTTTGCATTATTGATAATACATTATATTGGAAAGATTTTGGATGTATATTACTCAAATTTTTGTTAAAAGAGGATGTTGACAGGGTTATGTAGGAATTCCATGAAGGTGACTATGGAGGCCATATTTATTGGAAAACAACTGCTAATAAAATCCTTAGAGATAGTTTCTATTGGCCTACACTCTTCCCATACATCCATAAGATGGTAACTTCTTGCTATAAATTCCAAATCTTTGAAGGGAAGAGAAAAATATTACCCTTTCCCCTCAAACCCATATCTGTTGAAAGTCCTTTCCAACAGTGGGGATTGGATTTCATTGGTGATATTCATCCTCTAGCCTTTGCCCGACACAAATGGATCCTGACTTCCACAGACTAGTTTACCAAATGGATAGAAGCCATCCTTTCCAGAGCTACTACTGATTCTATTATTATAAAATTCCTTGTAACCAATATCCTTTCTAGAGTTGGTTTTCCTAGGAAACTTATCACTGACAATGTTGCAGCTTTCAAATCAAAATAGATGGTGGATTTTTCTCACAAGTACCATATCTCTTTGGTTCATTCAATTTCTTATTACCCTGAAGGTAGTGAGTTGGCTGAATCCTCAAACAAAATATTGGTAAACATCATTAAGAAGATACTAGAGGACAATAAGAAGTCATGGCATAACAACTTTATCTATGCATTATGGGGTGACAAATTGACTACAAAGAAATCAATTGGCATGTCCCCATTCCAATTGGTTTATGGAATGGATGTAGTTTTCCCTTCTTCCATGGGAGTGCTAGTTATGAGGATTATTCGAGAGATACAAACTAAACCAAATGATATACAAAGAAGGATAAATCAAACAATTCAATCGCAACAATCTAGAGAAGAGGTATACAATAGAACTCAGGTTGTCCATGAAATCATAAAGAAAAGTTTTGACAAAAGAACCAAGGCTGATGATTTCAACCTGGGAGACAAATTGCTAAAATGGGACTCAAGAAGAGAAGGTAAATGGAAGCATGGCAAATTTGAAAATCTTTGGAAGGGTCCATATATTATTTCTGCTTTCAGAGGAAATAATGAATTTTTCCTCAAAGAGTTGCATGGAACAGAACTGCCAGAAGGTCCTGCCAACGTAGGAATACTAAAGCATTAATTATCATAAGCACATAGATTTCCCTCATTCCATTGTAAATATCACAGTATTTTATGTTTTTAATTGGGTAATTTATTTGACAAAGGTTGAAGCCCATAGAGAAGGCCATAAGCCACTTTGATGAAGCTACTACAAAAGGAAATCAGATTGAAGACAATGCAAATATGAAAGACTCAAGGCTACTGATCTTAATATCTTCTTGACACTTAAAACTGAGAAGTGCCATCCCCAGTTGGAGCCACTATTAGGGTCCTATAATTTATAAGATCTCAAGGTGATTGAGTATTTCACATTTTTTAGATTTTATATTGTTCATAGATCTGAATATTCAATTGATATCCAAAAGAAAATAAAAGATGGTATTATAAAAAAATAAGAAAGAAAAAAGGAGAAAATAAATGAAAATAAACGAAAACCCCAAATATTGTTCAATTCATATAGTCTAAACATGATTGAACAAACTTCAATTTCTATTGATGGGGTAAAAAATAAAGATCTGCCAAACAATTCAAGCTTGGCAAATCTGTAGCTAGGTAGAAATGAAATTTGTTCAACTATTCAATCTGAACCAATAGGAGAGATAAGTGATAGAGTAGGTTAGAAAAAGAAACGAGAGAAAGTGAAAAAGGGTTTGCAAGTCCAAATGCACCCTACAAAAAAAATGTTACAATATAAACAAAGGGTAGGTAGATTGAAAGAATTATAAAGGGAAAAGGACACGAAAAAATCCTTTTAAAGTTTTATTACATGTTTCATTTGTTTTTCCTAATGTGGAAAAAAGAAATAAAAAAGATAGTGGTCTTATACTATACTCCTAATTTCATTCTATACTCTGCCTCCCACTTCATTTCCCAATCTCACCACCCACATGCCTGTCACATCAATGATTACCCACCCTGCATCTTCTGTCAAATCCCCACACTCCATGATTGATCCAATGGCCCATACGATTCTTCGGCCCCCCTGACCCTCTGAACGTTAATGCCAGGAGGGGGTCCAAAATCAGTGGTTTCCTACTACCTACATGTCGTGCTATCGTAACTTTTCACCGCCCCCCCACTAATTCCACTTACCACTCCATAGGCCCTCTGAAAAGTGGATTCCACTTTCAAATAAACCACTCCCCCTTTATGACCATTCACCAATCCTGCCACTCTGTGACGCCACTCTGTCCCATCCACCTATCACCTCCATTCCTGTGCCATAGCATTGCACATTCAATTCTCTAGACCATTAGCCAATGGACTCATTCCACTCCATGCAACTTCAATGAGAAATATCTAAATATTACAAAGGCATCATCTTCCACTCATTTACCAAATTTTGATATGTCCTCTTTACTTCCAGATATAATAGAAAGTTTGCTAAAGCATACATAGAGAAGCAGTTGACATAATCAAATTATCAGCACAATTGTAGAATGTTGCACTTGTCTGTGTTTGGCAGATATTCCCATTCTTGAATCCCATTTTCTACTCATTCCCTTTTTATTTTCCCTCTCTGAGTTCCCTCTCTTCTCATCCCTTTTCTAATTGCAGTTCACCTACAAATCCAAAAACAGTACAGGTTTAAAATTTGTAGAAGATAACCATGCCACCGAAGAAGAAAGAACATGAGTTGTTCAATCTAATGGTGCACCCACTGGTGGACTTGGACCATATTCCACTTGCTGATAGAGATTTCAAGATACATGAGACCATATTTGAATTTTAACTCTTTCACATCTACTTTTGGTGGGAGGATAAATTCGTTAATGGAATGGATGATATAGGACTCTGGGACAATAATTTGCCTTCCTACATTTTTCCCAAAATCCATAACTACCAAAAATTGATCAGAAAATACTAGTCCCGCTATTTCCCACAGCAAAGAGCAGTAATAGCCCATACAAGAGAAATATTGTTTACTATTGATGCTAGATCCATAATGCGGATGATGCAAGCACCGATGATTTAAGGAAGCACTCTTTTTTCCCATGAAATCCTCAGTGAAATGTACTAGAGACTAGACTTTGCGAAAAGAGTTAAAACCCTAGAACTCTTCATGACTGAATAGATCCCACTGCCTAGCAAAAATCCCCCATATTCCTCCTCTTCTTTCCCTGATAGAACTAGGCATATAGTCACTATACTATCATATATGCTAGACTATTATTCAGATCAATGGCTTGATGAGACCATAATAGGTTTCATGTCCATATTGTCAGCTGAAGGAAATCCCTCTATCTTGTTTAATTTTATTCAATTCTTGGTAGATTCCATCCATGAGCAATTCATAAATTTCATGTCAAAGGAGTTTTTTCAGTGTTCTTTAGTATTATTGTACATGTTTGTTTTTTTTACGGTAGACAAATTTTAGTTTGTAATGAGAAAGTTAGATGAAGAAGGTCAACCCCAATCTGTCATCTTCTGGACAACTTTGGTGATGAAGGATCAAAGGGACTTCACATACAAAACATTCATAGAAATGTTTGTTCATCTAGCTATGAGCCTCCTCAGTAGTACAGGAGAACCCAGAATTAGTGAATAAATTAAAATGATTATGCAGTTGACAAACCAAGCTAGAACAGGAGATTGGTACTTGTACCAAAAATACACAGAATTAAGGGTATATGTATGTCAATTGGCCCCTTACGAGTTGCCAAAATTCCCCCTCATGAGGATATTTTCACTTGAGTATATCAGGCAGATGATCCATGCAGAAGAAATACATTTTGTAGCAGCAAAGAAAAGGCTCAATTTAGGATCAAATTCTAGATTGGCCCTTTTATTTCCAATAGCAGGGCAGCAGGTGAAGAGGCTGACAAGAAATTGAAAGAAATGAAGTTCACTCACAGCTTCACATGGTATTATGACCCATGGGGAATCATATCCAAGAAAAGGGTGGAAAACAAATCAACACCTTATATTCGCACTCACAGGCCAGAAATAGAGAAATTGATGAACCAAATAGAGTGGATGCCTGAAATCTTGCAAGAGGCTGAGGAGAACATACCTTCTTCTTCAAGTGCACAAATTCCTAAGCAAGAAGAAAGGCAAAGTAAAGAAGACAGACTAGACAAGGGAAAGGAATAGGAAAAAGAAACAACTCGGAAAATATCGAGAGAAGATCAGTCACCAGGGACTGATACTTATATGAAAGAGTTCAAATTGAAATTTAGAAAAAGGGCTCGGATACACATGGACATGGACCTAGGCAAGGAATCATCACAATAGATAGTTATTAATCTCAACGATTTTCTTGATTCATCTCTAGTAGGATGTTAATATTTTCCTACCATTCCAATCTCATAAAGCAAACAAACTCTCTAGTTTCCACATCAACAAATGTAATAGGAGAAATGGAGGACACCATTTTTAATACTTTTAGAGAGATAAAGATCAGAAATGAAATGTTGAAAAAGAGTACTTAGCTCAGTTCTGGAAGCAAAGTTTTACTTCACAAGGTAGACTTCTATTAGATTTCAATTCAGAAAAAGGAAAAATGCATATGGAATTCTTTGAAGCAAAAACAACAAAACCTATAACTCCAGTTGATTACAAATAGACCTCCTTTATTTTTGATGCCATAAATGTTCATCCTATTGATCAGCTAGAAATGCATAAGAAAATAGGTGAGATGATATCCTCCACTCTAACAAGTACCTCTATGAGTTTGTTTATAATGCAGGTGGCTTTATCAAATGCTCAATCTTAGCTGAAGATGGAAAATATTTCATCCAAATCAAAAGATAATAGGATTAAGTCTTTGGAATACCTAGTGGTGAAAATTGGATATGATCCATCGGATGTGAATGCAACAAAAGAGATAATTAAGAAGAAGGATGTTGATATAGCAGCCTTGAGAAAACAAATCAAAATGAATGCAACACAGGATCACTTGACCAAAGAAATAGAGGAAACAAAGAGTGAGAAGGCAAAAATGATGAACTGATAATGGTGTAGTCACTCCAAATAAAACAAATGGAAACATAGATGGAGAATATGGTACAAGAGAATGAAAAGCATCACAATCGACCATCACTACTTTGGAGGCTCTTCCTCTTACAGTTGTTCCTACAACTACTTCGGTAACTACAACTATAGACAGAGGAAGCGGTAAAAAAACAACTAGCTAGATCCATGGATAGCATGAATATTCAAACAGAGGAAATCAAGAGACTCGAAACTCAAGTCAACGTTTTGTAGGACTAGATTAAAAGAAATGAAATTGCACATTCAGTGGAAATGTAGAGGGCAAGAACATTAGTTGAAAACTTGTAGAAATCTGAAAAGGAATCATCAATTGGCAACACTCTAGGAAGGGTGAAGCAAATTATCTAGAATAACACCATCATTGGCATGAATGAGATCTGGACCAGCATCCAAATTATATTTGAACAGAAGGAGCTAGTTGAAAAAGATAAGGAGGCTATTTCGACCACTAACCTAGAGTTGGGAGACATGCAAACAATAACCAACATAATTATCAAATTTCTAAAGTCAAAGAATAGGTATGAGCTAGAAGATACGGGAGTAGTAGACAGAACAAAAACTATTTTATAGGTGAAAAAGGTATTGACAAAGAAGAACTTGACTCTACATCTTGAGGAGAAGTTCTAGAATTTAGGGCTGACAGTAAACAGAATTTTCAACATAATTGAACCTTTGACACAAAATGATCTCGCTTCTCTATTTGTCATTAATGATAAACTCATGACTAGAGAATATTATGTCGAGGGGTTAAAGGACATAGCAAAGGATGTTCTCAATATCTCCAATATCAGAGGCAACATAATAGGAAGAGCAATGGTGGAAGCTATGAGCAATCCAATATTCATCGAACATGAATTGAAACACATTTTCACAGTGAAGCCTACTTTTGTGTAGTACACAAAAACATATGAGATATACCGTAGGTTGATCAAATTCAAAATCCTAGATGAGAATGAATGGAGTGACTTGTGGGACTACCAAGAGGAACATGACAAGCAAGATTGAAGGTACAATGCAGACCTAAGTCAGCACCCAGCTGAGTCAGCAAAGCAAACACACCTTATTAAAGAATAGCCAAATCACCCACTACAACACAATTGATTACCTAGCAATGAAATTTAGAAAAAATGGGGCCAAATGTCCAAGTTATCTCATCGTGGCCACTTCGTGGTTACATTAGTCGAATTTTAGTTTCATTGTAATTAATAAAAAAATTGCCAAGTGTATACGACAGTTGTTGAAGATTTTAGTTAAATACTTCATGCTATTGGAAGTATTAGGGGTTGGACCTGAGCATGAAAAACTTTTATTTTTGGAGCACTGTAATTTTGGAGCTAGAGCATTGATAATAAAGAAAGTTTTTTTTATTTGGTGATGTTTTTCTTTCTGTGTTAAATGTTTCGTTGTTTTCTTCAGTATGCATATTTCAAATCTTATAGTCAAACATAAATTTTAGAGTAGGATATGATGTTAGAGCACCTTATTTCTATCTATGTTTACCATATAAATGTTTTCCTCTAAAGCCTGGTTAAGAAATACTTAATTTCTTTTTAACCACTATTGATTACACCTTTCTCTCATGTCATCCCTTATTGTGCTTTAAGACCCATTAGATATAGTTAGCTAGCTGATGAGCCTCATAAATGGGTAATTATATGGGCTTATTTTACCTCCTAGTCAAATCAACCATTCTCTTAGCTTATTGTATGATTTTCTAATTATATTTATGCTTATAGAGTGAGATGAGTTAGTTATTGTGACATGTGGTCTAACATGTACTTAATGCAGATTATTGATGAGTTTCAAGTTCAATGTAAAGGATCCAATGGACAAATGGAAGCAATAATTGGAAGTAGAAAAATGAGAGGACTTATATGAGGGAATCCCCCTCATTTATTACACCTCACTTCGAATTCCCCTTCATTCAGCTTGGAGTACAAGTAGCTAAATCATGCACTAGAAGGCAACCGAGCAAGTGGAGGATGACTAATGATTATCTCGAGTTTGGGAGCCAAGCCTCCCTGATTTTAAGGAAATTGTTGGTAGCTTCATTTGTATAAGTAGAGGGGCCTAGGGCCTCACTAGGGTCATATTTTTTTTGGATTGTTTCTCATGTAAACTCTACTCCAACTTCGAGCTTATTATTTTGTGATAGGTTAATGTAATATTGCTATTGTTTTGATAATAAAAATGGAATCCTTTTTGAGCTAGCATTGAGTTACCTCAGAGGGATGAAGCTCTCGAGTTAGGGCCCAATCCAAGTAGCCAAGCTCCTTTTTACTTGTATTTGTATGTTTTATTTCAGTTTGTAGATTAGGTTGCTATTAGATGTATTTCTTTATGGTTAAGAATAGGTTGCTTTTGATGATTCAATAGTTTTCTTCCATTTGTGCTTTCTATAGTAGGTTAAACAGTGATCAACAAAGACTCAAAAGGCTAGCAACAGTGCCTTGGCCTCTCTTCCTCCCTCTGGGACCATGATTTGAGGAAAAGACTCTCTTGCTGCCCCAAAAACACAGATTTTCCTCCTTCATAGGACTTCTAGTGTTTACAGCTTTTTGGTAGGGTAATAGTCAAGTTCTGCTTTGGTTTAGATTTTCTTCATCTTTCTCACTTCATGATTTGCAATAGTATTCTTTCATGCTTTCCTTTCTTGCAACATTTCTCAGCATTTCCTTTCATAGATCATAGTTTATACTATTTTGATGCAAAACTCTATTTTTCTAGATGCACTCATTTCATTGCTTGCTTGATCTTATTGGTTGATTGTCAGTTCCTTTGTAGCAGATCTCTTCTAGAAGTAGGCCAACTTATCAGCCATCACATCCTCCATATGATCCATGCCCTACAGGTTGCCCAAACCTCACCTCAATTCTGCCTTAGTTTCTTGCATTTTCCATAGAACTTTCTCTCTCCTTGAGCAAACCCAATCATCTTCCTCTCTCCTAGTGATTGATGGTAGACCTTAGATGCCCTAATGCCTTATTACAACCTTAATCCACCCTTTTCACCCACTCTCATACCCTCAAAACAGTGGAAACTGCTCTTTGCCTCCTCCTGTAGGCCCCTTGTAGTTGCCCTATTTTCCTCCTGTAGATTTCCTGTGTCCTCCTATAGATTTTCCTGTAGGCTTTCTTTTGAAGGCTAAGTGTGGGAAAAGCCTCTAGAAGGCCACTTGAGACCTCCTAAGACCCATCCACACCATCTTACATTCTCTCAAGTCCTAAAACCACACTCCAACACCACCTATTCATAGCCACATTCACACACAATAAATTACATGCATGTCAAATTCACATAAAAATACATAAAAATCCAAAAATATGTTTTTTTCTTATTTACTTCTAGAAATAGCTTAGCTAGATGTTGCTTACTTCCTTGAGTAGGTAATGGAATTCCTTTCATGGTTTTCATACTACTTTCTACAAAATTAGAATTAATTGGTTAATTAGGGTTCATTAGGTTTGCTTTAGATTTTAGTCTTTCTCCTTTCTGCAGTTAAATTAGCATCTGTATAGTAATCTTTCTTTCCTTTCATCACATATAAAGCTTCTTATAGAATCCATAGAAGTTGGCTTGAGCTCCTAGTGATCTTGCGTCGGCTGACCAAGTGATAACCTGCAGTGAGAACTAGTACTTGTGCATACAACACCAATGCTTCCAAGTTTGTTAGGAACTATCGGGTTGACAAGAATAAAGTAGGTAGCCCAGGAGTTGCAACATTATTGCTGTAATACTGGTGCTCACCAATTTTTGGCGTTGTTGTCGAGGAAGCGTAAGAGTATTCTGTGATTACTGTTTTCTTCTATTTTCTATTCAACATTCTCCTATAGTTTATTTCAGCAAAAGTAGACTAGTCCTTTCCTTTGCTTCAGTTTTGCATTTCCTCGCTTTCCTTTTCAATTTTGTAAGTTTCATTTTAGAAAGTTCATTTCAGTTAGTTACAATTTGTGTTGTTAAATCACAATTTCAATTTCTGCAGGTATTTTCAGTGTCGGGAAAAAGAAACAAAAAGCAACCAAAAAAGAATTCCTTTCATGCCTCATAGGAATAGAAATAACTCAGGAAATTTTTTTCCCAACACCCCCACTACTTCACACAACCAGCCTTCTCTCTTCTTTGGTGGTTGCAATCAAGAACTTTTAGGTGAAAAACAAGGCATATTTGAAGAACCTATAGGGGAAGAAGAAGAAGAAAACATTCCCTTGGAGCCAACGGTTGAAAGTAGAAATGCTAGGGGGAATGGAGAGAGACCAGACGTTACCTTTCCCATTCGAGATACCAATGGGGACACCAAAATGAAGAATATAAGCCCTTCTACCCTACCTTATTTCCATGGTCTGACTACAGAAGATCCTGGCACCTCTTTGTTCAAGTTTGATGTCATCTATTGAACCTATGACTATGTAGAAGTTGAGCAAAAGTTGAAACTATTCCCTTCTACTCTTAAGGATGCAGCACTGTGTTGGTTCATGGGATTACCTGGAAATAGCATCACAACTTGGGCTCAGATGCAACAAGCCTTTAACAATAAGTATTGAGACTATTGTAGGTCAAAAGAGACTAAAGAATAAATTTTTCGAATGACCATAGGAAGTGATGAGTCCTTGGAAGACTATGGAGAGAGGTTCCAGCTTAGTTACAAAAGGGTCGGGTGTACACATGACCCTGAGTCTCTGAAGGTAGTCCTTCTCAGGGGAATTAAGGAAGATCTTTTAGACACCCTCCATCTACTGGCTGGGGGAGACATGTACAAACCATCCTATGAGGATATAAAGACTATTTTTAGAAACCATTCTAGAGCAGCCAAAAATAAAGGTAGGGGGAGTCAACCCATAGCCAGTACCTCTTCCTCTAACTCATCCATTATAGGAGAAATTGGAAACATGCTGGAAGACTTCAAGAGTGAGATGCTGCAAACTCTTGCCATGCAAATGGATACCTTACATATAAAAAAGAAATAAGAGGAAGCAAAGAGGGTTTTGGCCATTTTTTTCCCTAGATGCACTAGGAGGCATCCTAGGAATGAGTGCCCATTGAACTCTATAGAGGTTTGTTCAGTCTATGAAGAAAATAATTCTACAGATAAGTGCCCTTCTTTACCGGGACTTAAAGCTGTATATCAAGGGGCTGAGAGAGTCACTAGACAACTCTATTACATAAACCAAAGGAGGCCATATGGACCTAGACCATACTAGTAGGGGATGCAAGGGACATCTCAGGCATACTACAACCCCAACCAAGTTAGTTCCATACCTTCTTGGCGCCCTCCTGCTCATCCTTCCTAGTCCACACCTCCTCCTTGGTCCTTCACATCTCAATATCATGCCCAACCAGCCACCAATTCATTTCAATCCTATGCTCAGCCACAACCTTAGTGGAATGCATCTCATCAGGGGTGGAGGCCCCAATACAACTCTCTTCCCGCTCTTTTTCCTCCACCACTTACCCAACCACAATTGTTACCTCCTACTCCACCAAAGCAACCCCAAATGCCTGCCTAGCCAAATACAAACACGAACACCATACAGGCTTAGCAAGTGTATAGTGTGGAACCATCATGCCCAACTTATGTTGTGGAGATTCAAGAAATTAACTTGCAACATGGGAAAGTTCTCCCAGATAGCCAACCTCCATGCAGGGAGGTTGAGGAAGATAAAGAGGAAAGTGAACCTAAAGTAATTCCACCCTTCCTTGAGAGACTGTCCATGACAGTCCAACCTACCCCAGAAGAAATTGAACTCCTAAGAGAATTGAAACATTTATGTCTTAGGATACCACTTCTCCAAGCCATAAAATAGGTGCCTATCTACAATAGTTTGATCACAAAGAAGTGCTTTAGGCATCCAGGAAGGCACAAGAGAGATGCCCCGACCATCAACGTCATAGGACAACTATCTGACCTAATGTTAGGGTAGGTAATATGTCGAAAATATCTGGACCCTGGTAGCCCAGTAGTTGATGTCCACATCAGTGGCACCATGATCCCACATACCTTGATTTCTCTGGGATCTACAATTAATCTGATGAAAAAGGACACAATGCTCAAACTTAACCTCTAGGGCTTCTTGAGGAAGGCCACGACCATGCTACAACTAACAGACCGCTCCACCATGACCCCTGAGAGGATCGTGGAAGATGTGATGGTCTTCATTGATTCTTGGGAGTACCCTATTGATTTCCTAGTTCTCCAGCCAAAGGTAAAGCTCACTGGGTATCCTCTCATTCTTGGAAGAACCTGGTTGGCTACAGTCGATGCCTACATCAGCTGTTGAGCTGGGAACATGACCATAAAGAATGGGCACATGTCCAAGCAGTTAATCCTATATCCTTCTACCCAACCCTTGCTAGAACATGATCTACCTCTCCCTTTGGAGGAGGAAAATGAGGATGAAGTTTATTTTGCACTGCTTTGTGCATTAGAGATCACCATGGGGGGAAACAGTAAGATGAGGATGATATGATTGAATATCTGATTCAGAATCCACCTCCCAATGTATCACCATTATAGGACATAGTAAGAGAAACCCAAAACAACCCCTCAACTAATCTCTGTGTGACTGAATCCACTTCTCTTTGTGTTAAGAATATAGAGTTCGCCCCGGAAAGAACCTTGAAAACCAATCCATCCCTATCCACTTCCCAAGAGAAAGAACTGTGTAGCCTACTGAAAAAACATTTGGATGCCTTCACCTAGAGTTATAAGGAGATGAAGGGAGCACACCCTTCAGTATGTACTCATCATATATACATCAAGGAAGATTGCAAACTAGTCAGGAAGCCTCAAAGGAGGATCAATCCAACACTTAAAGATATTGTTAAGGAAGAACTTTAGAAATTGCTTGATGCAGGATTCAACTATCCCATCTCTGACAGTGAATGGGTCTCTCCTTTGGTGCTAGCTCCAAAGAAAAATGGTAAGTAGAGAATCTGTGTCGACTATCAGGAATTGAACAAAGCCACTAACAAGGACCATTTTCCTTTACCTTTCACACATCAAGTGTTAGACGGTCTGGCAGGGAAAATGTTTTTCTCCTTCCTAGATGGGTTTAGTAGGTACAATGAGATTCAAATCATCCCAGAAGACCAAGATAAGACCACTTTCACTTGTCCTTGGGGTACTTTTGCATATCGGGTCCTTCCTTTTGGTTTGTACAATGCTTTAGCCACTTTTCAAAGAGTGGTATTGAGTATATTTTCTGAATTAGTTCATGATGTAGTAGAGATATATATGGATGGCTTTACTCTCTATGGTTCTAACTTTTAGGAGGCTTTATCTAACCTAGGAAAAGTTCTAGACAAGTGTATTGAGATGAACATATCCCTCAATCCAGAAAAATGTGAATTTTTTATGACTGAAAGGATAGTGTTAGGTCATGCAATATCTCAGGAAGCACTGCAGGTGGACCCCAACAAAATTGCCATCATCCAAAGGGTCCCACCTCCTCAAAAGGTGAGATATGTCAGAAGTTTCCTAGGCTTAATTGGGTATAACAGGAGATTCATTAAAGAATTCACCAAGCTATCCTCTCCTTTGTTTGGCCTCTTAGGCAAAGATGTTGAGTTCAGATGGTCAGAAAACTGTCAAGAAGCCCTACATACCTTGAAGAGAAAGTTAGTGACTACCCTAATTCTCAGAGGCCCAAACTGGGCCCTACCTTTCCACATTCACACAAATGCCTCAAACAAAGGAATAGGAGCAACATTAGGAAAAATTGATGAAAAGTTACCTTATGCCATATACTTTATAAGCAAAAACTTGTCAAAGGCAGAGTTAAACTATACAGTGGCTGAAAAGGAACTCCTAGCTGTCATGCATTCCTTAAACAAATTCAGACATTATATCACAGGCTATCAAACCTTTGTGCACACTGATCATGCTACAATTAGATATTTAACGAACAAACCAGATGTAAATGCTCGCATTATTAGATGGTTGCCATTACTATAGTAGTTTGATTTGACCATTATTGATAAGCCTGGTAAAGGAAATTTTGTTGCTGACTTTTTGTCTAGAGTAAATTTGCCTGCATGTGAAGAAGGAATGGTGGATGAACAAATGCCAGATTAACATCTATTTTCTATCTCAATACTCTCTCCATGGATTTCTGATATAGCAAACTACTTGGTTTCAACACAGTTCCCACCACACCTGTCCTCAAAAGAGAAGGGAAAGATAGTAAGGAAAAGTGCCCCTTTCACCTCGATTGGGGGCAATCTCTTCATACTTGGCCTAGTTCAGATCTTGAGAAGATGTGTCAGGGAGGAGGAATTCTTTGACATCCTCCTAACCTGTCATGACAGGCCTTGTGGAGGTCATTTTGTAGCAAAAAGAACTACCTTCAACATATTGCAAGCAGGCTACTACTAACCCACTCTTCATTAGGATGTGAGGAGATATACCAGGGAGTGTGATCAGTTGTTATCAGGAAATCTAGTGTCTATGCAGAGCTGCTAGTCCCACTAAGATGGGTAGCTATCTTAGAAACAAACAGTTTAAAGTTACTTTCGTTTTCCTTTACGAAAATTAGATAGAAGAGGAGTAAAGAATACCAACCTCAATTTTTCACTCGGTTCCTTGCTTGTTCCTTCTCCTGTCTGACAGATCTTTTCCGCTCTTTCCTTGGCCTCTCTGCTTCAAAGAGTACCTGTAAAGTCAAAGCAGCATAATACCTTCAAAGTGTAGAGATCTACAATCATGAACAATATAGGACCAGATATATATTGACCACACAAATGCATATATTAGCAAACATACAAGAATGTGGAGGAAAACTTGAATAATTTTATTGATATAGAGATTAGAAGAGAGGATTACAACCCATTGATCTAACCCAACATCATCCTCCCAGCATGAAAGCCCTTCTTCACCTCATGAAAATCTTAGATCACCCAACACTATGATATTCCACTTGGAAACCAACAACACTTCCTTACAAGATACAAGATTCTAGCCTTTGGATCTCTAGGATGAGGGATCCATATATAGATGATTGAAGGGGGGTGAGTCAGCTTCTAGGATTTTGATTAGTTTCTTCTCTTTCATAGTCCTTGAGTCCACTTGGAGATTGATGATCTCTTACTCATCCCTGGGCGAATTTAGAGAGGCAAGTGTCACAGGAGAAGCTTCTGGAAGATTCCATGATCATCCACCTTGCAAACGGTCTCTCCCATTTGTCTACTCTCTCCCATCGCACCCTACAAAAGGGATTTTTAGTATGCATTGCACTTTTTGCATTGAGCAGGTGAGATGCATCACACCCTCTGCACTGAGCAATCTGTATGGTCCAGTTTTGACCTGTTCTGAGCAGTTTTCTGTGGAGAACTTCTGGGAGATGATGTAATCAACTGACCTTGTTCCTTTAGGGCATGAAACAACACTTTTAGGGATTCAGAAGCCATTGGTTTATGGACATATATGATTTGGGGTTGTAGTGCCCAAATATGTCTATAACAGTTGCCCCTTAAAGCATGAGTTCGTAGATCTTTGATGTCGGGTGAAATGCTTTATCATGAGGATCTGAGGTTTTTCGTACTAGAAGGTGACTTGTAATAAGATACAATACAATACATTATCTTCATAACATTTTCATGATCTAGCTGAGGCGGGCATTCCCATGCTCAGCTTTTTTCATTTTCATGTATTATAAATTCATTTTCATGTACATAGGACAGACAACCATCTGTGTGGCAGACTGATGATTCTGGTAGAGCCATCATCCTTTGATTTGGATGATCATCTATGTAGCAATGATGTACATTTGATGTTTTTATTTTCCTAAATATATCACAGCCCAGATGGATAAAACTAGATCCGGGGTCTTCAAACTCGTCCAATCTTCACCTAAAGTACAAGTCGATCCACGTGAAAAATGTTCTAGAATCGAACATGGAAAGACATCGCCTGATTACCAACCAACGATGTAAGTTGTTAACAGGTGCGAGAGGAATCACTGATAATGATGATGACCCTCAAGGTACTACAGTACAATTCACGTGGTGTGAAAAAGGGACTTGGCGTCCAACACCATGAAAAATCTTTTGGTCGAAGGCCATTGATGTAAACCTGTCGTCGGAAGTGACAAACTTGCTGTTGAGGCATGCAAGCTTCAAAGTACTGAAAGGGTTGTTCCTAGGTCAACTTCTTGGATAATGAGCTGTCATTGACAAGAAGTGACCCATCGTAGGAGGGCCTTAATGAATCCCACATCTACGACACAGAACGAAGCAAATGATTTTGTGGAGGTGAAAACGATCTGATGATACAGGGTTCAGGGTGGCGGTCATGAAAGAATGAAGCATGAAGGTATTGTAGTGGATGAGACATAAGATGGGTTGGTGAATTCTCTGATCAACGTCTCTTGAACATATCAGCGACACTGAAATGGATTGGTAGCATTAACCCCAAAGATGGATGGTATGGTGGACCAATGGTAATATGACTGGTGAACAGAATAACCCAACCAAACTCAATCATGGTGATGGAGTGAAAGTTTCATGTTCAAGAGCGACTCGCTACCAATAAAGTTTCTTCAAGTTTTCTTCCCAATTTTCCCCAGTCATTGTTGAAGAGCACCTCTTTATTGTTATCAAGCTTGAGGAGGATAACATATTCTTGTTATATAATTTTCCCTTCATGCAAACCTGTCTCTATGTTTTAACGAGCCTAGCGACAATGAAACTCGTTCTTGCCTTCATGGACAAGTTTGTCGCTATTGGTTTTAACAAGTTTAACGAAAAAGAAAACTCAGTCCTTTTTCAATTTTAGAGAGTCTGAAAAAGGGACAGAAAGGAAACTCCAGTAATCCTGTTTCATCATATAATCCCTTAAGTCCGAAAAAGTATAAAATAATACGAAAGGGATAAATTTTGGATAGTTTTAGCGAGTCGAACAAGACAAGCACTCGATATTTTTGTGTAATAATCCTCAGGTCCAAAAAGATAAAAATCTAGAGGAGGGATAGCACTCCCGGTAGCTTTAACGAGCTGGAGAGGCCAACTGCTCAGAAATCTTTTCATATTTTATGAGTCAGATGAAAAGAGCTTAGAGGAGACTCATCTTTGAGGAATGAGTGATATTTTCGGGTAGCTGCTAATTCCAGGTAAGGTTCGGAATTTTCCAATCATGGTAGTGTCACAAGGATGGCTAACAGAATCACTCTTCACAGTTGTTCCTCAAAAGGGTAAACAATGAAATGGAGGCATATGATCGGCTAAAACAGAGTGTAGGTGATGGCAAGAACATGACCAGGGCTCAGAAGCTGATGATAATGCATTCACAAAGTTTATTTACCAGAGGTTGGTTCATTTTTTAATGAGCTTAAACTCTGGGGGAAAATTCATTCATTGCTTAGGTTTAATTTTTAACGAGCTTGAACTTCGCATAAAACATGCTCGTGCCAGTCGTATAATAAGGATATCTCATCGATAGGTTCAACTTTTAAGGAGCTTGCACCATTCGAAACTATGATCCGCATCCTTTCATTATGCAAGCTAGGAACGACCAATCTTATGAGTTTAAAGGGTTTGAGGGTCTGCAAACTAAGAAAATAAATGGTCGCTCTTCACTTGCATGCAAAAAGGTTTGCATGCCCCCAGGTATAGTGAAGTAGAGTTTTGAGATTACCCTTCAATTTGCAGACAAAACATTTGTTCTGTCAAGAAAGGCCTACCTTTTCCAGGTTACCCTTCAATTTGCAGACAAAACATTTGTTCTATCGGGAAAGGCATACCTTCTAACGGAGGTATCTTATTCCAGTCCAAACCCATTTTCCTAAAGGGATGAGTGTGTCAGACTAGTCATATTCCTACGCGGAAACCTACCCTATACCTGAAGTTTTCCTGTCGAGGCAGACCAGGGTTCATGCCCCCTGGGTTTCAGTCATGGCCACCGAATTACTCACGCTCTTCAGGTGGATGGGCTAGAGATTGATGAGACATTCCTTGCATGAAAATACCAATTAGGGATGGTACTTGACTATTAGCTATGTGTGAGCCGGGGAACGAAAACTGGTCTACGAGCTGGACCACTCGGCCTTCATGCGGAAAACACATTACTCCAAAGAGTGAGGAGACAATGGCTCCCATGTTATAAATATAGTCGTGCCCAAGGAGCAGATTATAATCTAAAGGTCCTTGGACTACCATTTTGTTTAGATACATGGTTTTCTCTCTCAAAGTTATAGGCAAACTTGGAAGGATCCCTAACGGTCGACTCGTTCCTTTATCAAAGCCTATTAGATTTCACATCTCAGGTAGAAGCGATGGCGAACCAAGTGCTTTCCAAGTAGTTGAGGAAAGGATACTCACAGAAGCCCCTTCATCTATGATGGTACCGACCATGACCATTCTGTAAGCTTGTACAATGATTTGGAATGGTACATTAGACAGTAAAAGGGGTCTGCCTAGTAGATTCCAATTGAAGGAAACGACTAGGTTTCTTGGAGGTGGGACCGAATAAACGGCCAGATATGACCCTGACGAACTTCCTTCCTGCAGTAAAGGAATGGGTAGATTGCACCCATGTTCATCGTAGTCTGTGTTTACGAAAAGAATTTGAATGGTGTCCTCATTCTCTTCGGTGACTGTATCATCTGAAGGCGGACCTTCCGGAGACAAGACCGGGTCAACTGCCACCTCAACCTTTTGAATTTCATCTGGTGTGGACTCAGAGGGTTTATCTTAAATGATAGACACTTTGACCGACCACAAGGGTGTGTCAGTCGGATTTTCAACTAGCGACGAAATCGGTAAGAGTTTCTTGTACCCAAGAGGAAGCCATAGTAGTGAAGCAAGATGGTTATCCAAGCCTCTTTTAGCTTCGTCCAGAAGGGGACAACGGTGGATGGCATTATTTCCTTTGCATAGTCTACAAGGGAATTTACATTTTCCCTTTTGTCTAGAGACTTCATTTTCACTAGTTGACGGTGTACTTTCAACATGATCGTCACAGATTGACGACACCAAATTGTGCAAACAAGGAGACCAGTCCCTTATGATCCGAGGGATACAAGGACAATCTCGATGATAGTGGTCTCCTTTGCAAATGAAACATGGAGATTTAGGTCTGGATGGTGCAGTGTGTGGATTTTCGCTAGACGATGCACGGTTGCCCCTTTTTGACTTTGGCTCCTTCTTCTTTTCTTTCTCCTTCCTTTTCTTCTTCTTCTCAGTTACTTGGTTTTTAGCTTTACTAGCTTCACCAAGCGAAGAGGAAGGAGGGGAGAGAGAAACAAGAGAAGTAGAAGGTTGGGGTTTAACTATAGCCTCATCTAGTTGCTGACTTGATTGCTCAGGAACCGCAGCGGTTTGAACGACAGAGGTCGAGAAGAGCCATATTGGCAAGCCGATTTTCAGTCTTGGGAGGGACAATGTGGCCATATGAGGTGCACCAAAATATCCCCAAGAGGAGAAAGGACTAGGATTTCCCCCAAGGGGAAATCCTTGGTTGGTGGAATCCATTTTTCTCAACCTAAGACCAACGAGGGAGCAGTGACGTTATTCTGATTAAAATAAATTTTAGACGCTTTGACACAACTTGCTTTTTCAATTTTTAAGATTCGAGAAAAAGCTAAATATGACTCTAGTCGCCTTCGATTTTTAATGAGCCTAAAGTGACAACTGCTTAGATGGACCTTTTCCTTTAAGGAGTCTGAAAAGGAACAAAAGAGACTACTCTGGAAATCTAGATAGAGGGATCACCAAACCAATCGCAAAACTACAAAATACTTTTTACAGTACAACAATCAATCTTCCCGAATGTTGTGTTCAGTGCATTGTGATCAATAGGGTGGTAGACACGACTTCCTAAGGATAAAGGATATAGCCTATTGTGGTCTCCCAATATATACTCGATGGTATGTGGGAGCACAAGTCTGTACTGGCACTTGTTGTCTCAAAGAGGAGGAATCACCCAACCTATGATGAAAGCGATAGTTAACAGGCTTTACGAAGTCGGAATACATCTCTAGCCTAGACTTCTAAATATTGTGCGTTAGGTTCCAAAGCATTTTTATGTTCATTGAATTTATTTTACAGTTGATCTTTCTTAAGAAGTTTGCCTTCCAGGTTCACCGCATGATGTATATATACAATTCCTAAAATGCAATCTAAGATGATAAACAATCATTTAATCTCCTTTTTGCAATGAAAATCCTAGCTACTAAGGAAAGAGAAGCGGAAATATTTCAATAAGGAGCAGAGAGCACACACTAGGATCACTGTCCTAAATCAAAATCAACAAACAATCTAAATGGAAATGCATGTGCTTGTATTTTTTTTCGCTTTCTTAATGTGTGAATGACAAAAAGAATGCTAAGTACAAATTTGAATTGTTTCAAGTGACAATACTAATGACTTTCTTTTAAAAAAAAAACGAAAGGGAAAATAATGATGACACTTTGCGATTTTGAATTGAAAATTGCTTTCGACACTTGAAAAAATATTAATTCAAATCAAATACAAGAGTAACAGTGTAATCAACCATCAAGAACACTAGGATTCTTTTCTTTGACTGAAAACGACACTTGCAACACTTTCAAATAAAAAGATGACAACTTGATTACGCTACTTCTTTGTAAAAGAGGACCGTAAATGGAAAACAATACATAAAAACATTTACAATTATTTGTACTATGGAGGCTGAATCATGCAAAGGAAGGGAGTTTCCACAAAGGTATACTGATCACAGACAACAAAACTCCTGAATAAAGCTGAGGAGAGTGAACAAGAAACCAAAATATGGAAGCAGAAGATGTCTTATCTGATCATCACACCTGTAACACAAGGAAAGTGCAATGCATCTCACTTACTACACATGAGAGGTGAGATGCATCTAGATTCCCAAGAGGAGAAGGTTCGATGGTCTAGGGGCGAGACTTCAACTTGGTTCTGGGTCATAGTTTGCAGCTTAGTTCAGGGATTTAGGCCGAGAAAATGATAGTCAGTAAATGTAAATCACAGGGGTTGATCAAATGAGGCTACTTGAGCCACCACCAGGGCAATTAGGATGTTTGCAAATCAATTGTTCAGTTTATAAACAAAACCCAGAGATAGACTGAAGCAACATTGATCTACTTTGCACTTGCATAGAAAATTCAGTTCGAAGGCTAGCTGGATTGACTTCAGGCTCCGTCTGTAAGTTTAAAAAGCAAGCAAATATAGACAAGCAACAAACTAGTCACTCCCCAGTGGAGTCACCATTTTGTTATCGGGAAATCTAGTGTCTATGCAGAGCTGCTAGTCCCACTAAGACGAGTAGCTATCTTAGAAACAAACAGATTAAAGTTACTTTCATTTTCTTGTACGAGAAGTAGATAGAAGAGTAGCAAAGAATACCAACCTCAATCTTTCGCTCAGTTCCTTGCTTGTTCTTTATCCTCTCTAACAGATCTTTGCCACTTTTTCCTTAACCACTCCACTTCAAAGAGTACCTGTAAAGTCAAAGCAGCATAATACCTTCAAAGTGCAGAGATCTACAATCATAAACAATATAGGACCAGATATATATTGACCACACAAATGCATATATTAGCAAACATACAAGAATGTGGAGGAAAACTTGAATAGATTTATTGATATAGAGATTAGAAGAGAGGATTACAACCCATTGATCTGACCCAGCATCGTCCTCCTAGCATGAAAGCCCTTCTTCACCTCATGAAAAGAATAGATCACCCAACACTATTATATTCCACAAGGAAACCAACAGTAATTCTTTACCAGATACAAGATTCCAGCCTTTGGATCTCTGGGATGAGGGATCCATATATAGATGATTGCATGGGGGTGAGTCAACTACTAGGATTTTGATTAGTTTATTCGCTCTGATAGTCCTTGATTCCACTTGGAGATTGATGATCTCTTACTCATCCCTAGGCGAATTCAGAGAGGCAAGTGTCACAGGAGAAGTTTCTAGAAGATTCCGTGATCATCCACCTTGCAAACTGTCTCTGTCATTTGTCTACTCTCCCCCATAAAACCCTACAGAAGGGCTTTTTAGTATGCATTGCACTTTTTTCACTGATCAGGTGAGATCCATCGCACCCTCTGCACTAAGCAATCTGTATGGTCCAGTTTTGACCAGTTCTGAGCCGTTTTCTGTGGAGAACTTCTGGGAGATGATGTAATCAGCTGACCTTATTCCTTTAGGGTATGAAACAACACTTTTAGGGACTTAAAAGCCCTTGGTTTATGGACATATATGCTTTGGGGTTGCAGTGCCCAAATATGTCTATAACATCAGTGTCAGAGGATGGGGAATATTACTCCAAAGGATGAGATGCCCATGCAACCTCAAGTGACCTTTGAGCCATTTGAGAAGTGGGGCATGGATTTTTTGGGTCCTATCAGCCCTCCTTCAAAGAAAAAACAATACATCATTTTGTGCATTGATTACCTGATAAAGTGGGCAGAGACAAAATCAATCAAAGCAGTGGCAGAGGAAAAGGTAGTTGAATTTTTGAGAGAAAACACATTCTACAAGTTCGGGTATCCAAGAGAGTTGGTCATAGATCAAGGTAGTTAGTTCACTTCCAATTTTATTTAATACCTACACACACATCATAAAATAAAGCACAGGACTTTCACCCCTTACCATCCACAAGCCAATGGGCAGGTGGAGGTCACTAACAGAGCATTGGAAGGGATCTTGACCAAGGTAGTGAGCAACAATAGAAAAGACTAGGTGGACAGATTAGTTGAGGCCGCATGGGCCTATAACACATTATTGAAGACCAACACAGGGTTCACACCCTATGAACTGGTCTATGGGAAGAAGGCTTTCCTTTGAATAGAATTTGAGCTCAATACACTAAGGACGGTAGCTCAGCTAGACCTAGACCTCAACCGTGCATAGAAGGAGAGATTACTTCAGCTCAGTGGATTGGATGAATACAAATTGCAAGCCCTTCTCCATACAGAGGTAGTTTAGCTTCAGATAAAGATATGGCATGACAAAAATATTAAGGAGAAGCAATTCCAAGAGGGATATTGGGCACTACTCTACGATTCAAGATACAAAGATTTCAAAGGCAAGCTAACGACAAGATAGCTGGGACCCTACACTGTGGAGAAATGCAATGACAATGGTTTAGTTCTGATTAGAACCATTGATGATGAAGCCATACCCATGCTTGTCAATGGACATCGGTTGAAAGTTTACAAGAAGCCCCTCTCCAAGCGAGAATTTATTGAAGATTTGAATAAAACAATGATAGTAGTGGAGAATGTCTTAGCTTCCACTTCATCCACTCACTGAAGAAAAGAAATAAAAAAAATAATAATAAGGACTCAAGTGAAAACCTCCATGAGGCACTTGAATCCCATCATTAGACTGAAAACCTCTTCTGAGGCCACCCAGTGATGACAAAAAAAAATGAGAGAGAGAAATAAGATCCCTAGGTGAAAACCTCCCTTGGAGGCGCCCAGGTCAGGAAATTAGGGTGAACACCTCTCTGAGGCAACCTATTTGTTTTCAAAAAAAGAGAAAAAAGAGGAAAAGGAGAAAGAAAATGATTTTTTTTGTTGCATTGTAGGTTTCTAGGAGGACTACAAGGAACTGAAGAAGGTGCCAAGGCGACCCTAACATTCATACCAGCACCCATCTCATCTTGTCCACACTTTTCTCCATTATTCTTGGCATTTCTTTCACCCCACTATGCTTCTTTTTCAAAAACTATGTTTTCTAAAGGAGGCTCTATGTTTTCTACAAGAGGCTCCTGTAGGAATTACAGAGATCCAGAAATGGATACAAAACATAGTTTGAGGGACAGGGAAGCTTCATGAAGAACCTGTAAACCCTCCTACAGTCTTCAAACCTCCTTGCCATCATTTCCAAGCCTGCATCACACCAGAGCATAATTTTTCTTCCTGTCTAAGAAAAACACAAAAAAAATACAGTTTTTCAGTAAAAGAAGAAAAAACAAAAAATAAGAGAGGAAGTAGCACCATCCACCTCACCTAAAGCCTACTTACTACCTCTCCATATTTATATATACCTATGGCATCATCCTCAAACCCCCAGCACAGGAAGAAGATGAAGATTCAAGGGAAGAGGTAGCTATCGGAGCTCCTGTAGGAATTCCTATAGCAGTTGATCCCATCAAAACCCAGCACCAACAACAGGAGAATTCACACATGAAGGTTGAGAAGGCACCTGAAGCTTAGACCCAGCCAGAGAAGAACCTGCACAAGACACAACCAGACATCAACAAGAAGATAGCATGCATCAAAAGAAATAAAGGCATGTAGCAGAGAGAGAGGCACAACACCTCACAGCAAATCCATTCAGATCACAGGTAAGTAACTAAATCACTCCTCTGTTTGCATTTGTGTAATTAGAATTCATGTAAAAGAAATGAGATGGTTGAGGTTGAACGAAAGAAAGGTGGCCAGTTAACTTGGCCACCTTCATCTAGCTGGCTCCACTCATCTGAGATGTTACCCACACGTGCACACAGTCAACTCCAACACAAGATGCCAAGGACAGGTAGTGGAGGAAGTGTGAACTCCGATGCAATGATGGGAGATGATTACGAGGAGAAGCCATGATGAACAAGTAGGTGTGGACCAATGGTCCAAATATGGCCAATGTATACCTTGCGAGCTCACCCCTTGTTATAGACATTTTTGGGCACTTCAACCCCAATCATAAATGTCCATAAACTGAGGGCTCCTAAGTCCCTAAAGTGTTGCTTCACTGCCTAAAGGAACAAGGTCAACTGATTACATCATCTCCCAGAAGTTCTCCACTGAAAACTGCTCATAAATGGTCAAAACTGGACCATACTGAAAGCCAATGTAGAGGGTGCAATGCATATCACCTTTCCAATGTACAGGGTGCGATGCATACTATTTGCTCCTCTGTAGGGTGCGATGGTCGGGAATGGACAAATGGCAGGGACAAAAATGCGAGGTGGAAGATCGTGGAATCTTCCAGAAGCTTCCCCTCTGACACTTGCCACTCCATTTTCGACCAGGGATGAGTAAGAGATCTTCATTCTCCAAGTGGAAGCAGGAACTATCAGAGAGAAGACACTAATCAAGATCCCAAAAGATGACTCACCACTCTGTAATCATCTATATATGGATCCCTCATCACAGAGATCCAGAGGCTGGAATTTTGTATCTTATAGAGAAGTGTTGGTATTCTGGGGTACATTCAAAGTGTTGGGTGATCTAGCTTTGCTTGAGGTGAAGAAGGGCTTCCTAGCTGGAGGATGATGATGGGTCAGAGCACATGGTTGTAATCCTCTTGCTACTTTTTATCTGAATAAAGCTATTCTTGTTTCCTTCCATATTCATGTGTACTTGTTTATATATGCATGTATATGGTTAATACACATCTCATCCTGTATTATTTATGAATTTAGATCCTTGTTTCTTGTATAGTAGTATGTTGTTGCGATTCCACAGGTTCTTTTGAAGCTGGGCAGACAAAGAAGAAGCGGTGAAACTCTATCAAGAAGGAGAGGAAATTGAGTGCAAGACTCAGGTTGGCTCTCTTGGTTCTCCTCTCATCTCTTTTCATAAAAGGAAATAATAGTAGACTTTGATTGTTTGTTTCTAAGATAGCCACCCATCTTAGTGGGAATAGCAGCATCCAAGTGGACACTATTCCTAGATAACACAAACCCATGTACTTTCTTCTGGCTATTTCCCCTTGTCACCTCCTATCGTGATTCTACTTTTGAGCATTATATTTACATTTGGATCCTCTTCGAACGGCTTAGACCTCATCATTTTCATGTTCTGAGTCGGCAGAGGTGGTAGCACCCGTTGATCACATAACCTAGCTATCAGCATAGGAAAGTCTTCCGTTTCATGGTCAAACTGCATGCAATACTTGCACGATGGATGCGTTGGATTAGTGCAATCACGATCATAGTGTCTGGGTCCTCCGCAATTGTAGTAGATCAACTATCCGCGACCTCTACCAAGTACTCCTCCACATCGGCCTCGTCCGCACCCCGAAAATTCTGTCGGTGCCATCCCTATGCTATAGTCAGGTGACCATGTTTCGGCCTGAACCCTATAGGAAGGATTTCTATCCATCATCAATTCATATCCCTTGCAAGCATACTCATCATGCCCTACCAACCTACCAAATTTGCAGAACAGCTGTTGTGGCGTTTGTACAAACTTTTGTAGCAAATGACAGTTATTCATGGCATGTTTTCCTGCTATGTGACAAATAGCGCACCATAATGTAGACCCCGCACTAGATTCTTCTTGTGCTTTAGGCCTTAAAGGCATTAGCCCCCCTCCTCAATATAGTTCACAAAGATCACACAATGGTGGACCTTGTCATGCCCCTAATTCTTGCATTTCAAGCACCATACCTCCTCGCACACCTCAGGATGAACTGTTCTGTCTTGCTTCAAACTTTGCATCTCAAGGCACAGATTCTTCAACTATGCATGTATCTGCTGAAACCCTAGTTTGGGTCTTGCATCAAAGTTTCATGTAGTCTCATGGCAATCTTCGAGGCCTCTGCCTAAGTGGTTATCTTCTATTGCAACAACGCAGCCCTTAAGTGTGGCAGGAGTGAAGCAAAAAACCACTCATGATGCTATCCATCTGTTAGGTTCATGTTGGCCTTGTGGATTGTACATTACAACCTCTGATTTAGTTCCCAAGGAATCTCCCCTAGTTGCATCACTATTTCTTTGAATCCCATAACCGACTGCGCCTCAGATTTAGGCCTACTGAATTCTTTATTTAGTGTTGTCTCGATGTCTGCCACTCAAGCATTCGAGTTATCATTAGATTACTTGATATACCAGGTTAGCCCGCGATATTGCACACCACTAACTAGTGTTGCCTTGTTTATATGATCATCTGTAACACCCTGAGCTTCCCATACAACCCTTACCATGAACCAAAATTGGTCCACGTCCTCATTTCCCTAGCCTTTGAACAAACACAACTTCACTATACTTTCCATACTAAATTGTGGTGGAAGTGGAGGTGGTATGGGTTAAGCTAGAGGCGATGGTGGTGAGGTCGGAGGTGGTGTGGGTGGAGGTGGTATTCGTGGGAATCCTTTTCTTATTAACTGAATAGCACTTCGTGGAGAAACCTTCGCTATTTCTTCCTCATCACCTCTTGGAGGTGAAATCAATGGACTATACTCCGGTCCCTTTTTTCCTTTGTTCTTGTAATTTTTTTTTCTTCACGTAGTTCTAAACATCAAGGTAGCTGCATAACCTCTTTTTCACACAATAGAATTTTAATCCAGCTATTCAAAGATTTTACATACTTACCTCGCGGTCCTTTGAAAAAGTGTTGCTCTACCTCGCTGTAGCTGATTGGGATGTCGACCACGAATTCATTCACAAATCCTCCTATGATGTGATCAATCCAATGGTCAACAACATGGGTGATATTATCCTTCGATGCTTCCAATCTTTGCACTAGCTCCGGGGTCCACACAATAGGACTGTCAAGTTTCCACCTTCCTTGGTTATCTACTAGCTTTGTGATCCACTCGTATAGCTCAATAGGGAAGAAGCAGAAAACGATCTCATGGATCTCTATATACAGGTATATTTCCAACCACTGTTCTTTTTTAGGTCGTGTGTTTCTATTCTCCTGTGCCATGAATTCGTGGATCTTCCTATCTAACCAGTCTCTGATCTCCTTTTTAATTGGATTCTAGTGATACGACATCACACATCCCTTATGTAGATTCCGGTCCTAGCAACATAACCATTTGTTGGCTTGAGGGGGCCTGACTAAGGTTTTGCATTAATTAGCTAAACAAATCCCTACATCACTGGCCCTTTCGGCATTAGCCCACGGAGCGCGGACCAAAGTCTCAACCGAAGCAGTATCGGGGGATGTTGGAACCAAGTTTCTACACCCTAAGATGGTTGTCATGTCATTTGATTCCCTCTGTCCCTTCCTTCGCATAGGTCACTTCCCTCTAGGGCTTACAAGATGAGCCCTTTATCCTATCCTCCAATACCTCCATGAAAGGGTATGATTGACCTTCGTGTAGCCCTAGCCTGCTACTCAAAGTAGTGCACTATGTGGATTCCCCAATTACTTTAGGTGACTTGCTTATCTTATCAAATAATTAAAGTTAACACCACATAAAGAGATATCCTTGATCACGTTCAGTGAACCAATGTATTTTTATTCATTAGCGCATCATATAAGCATAATAAAGGAAATTCATACATAACATATCAATATGCAATAACAGAACAAAGGCATAGAAATTGTAGAATATCTTTCTTTATTAATGTCTTCCAAGTGTTTACAAAATTTGTCCATCCTGCGCACACAGCTGCAGGGGTCTGTGCACTCAGCTGCAAACTTCTACCCTAGGCCTCTGTGCACACAGCTGCAGAGCCTCTACCTACGCTGCAACCCAAGACATAGACTTCCTACCTCCCAGTTATGACTCTCCTACATGATCGATCATTCTATTGATGATTTTAAGTACTTAGAGCTTAGCTCTTTTTATACAATCCCATGGTCCCTGGACCATGGGTAGGTCTCTTACAACCGACTTTACTTTACAAACAAAGGGTGGACTACCCTTTTTGACACATAACACCTTTGCACTCCACAACCACAAAGTGCGGAGACTTTACTATTTTATTGCAAAATTTAACTCAAACATGGCCTTTTAGCCCCAAAAATTCCCTTGGGGGATCCCCCTCCCAACACCCTCATCTCACCCCTTTTGTGTTAGAACCTTTCATACATCTTCCTTGACTCACTGCAACAGTGATGCCCTTGCTACTGACAAAGTTATCTTACTTGCCTCTGTGCGACATCACGGTCAAGGCATTACCTTACGACCCACTGTTGGGACTCCTGCACCAAATGGTCTGAAGTCTAATTGGGACTTCTTAGCAGGGAGATCCCCTTGATATGTTGGCGGGTCTAGCACCATCAACGTCGCAATACAAACAAAGTTGTTTAGATCTGTTCAAAACTTACAAATATATATTTGCTTGGTATTATGATGATTTGAAATCGTTTGACACAAATATTATTCAACATAAGATTCCTCTAAGGAGTGGGATAAAGCCATGTAAACAGAAAATCAGACAAATAAAACCACTCTTACCCCCCCCCATTGAAAAATAGGTAAGGAAGCTACTCTAGGACAAAATCATAGTCCCTCTAAGATACTCTAAGTGGGGGGCTAATTTGGTCCCTATCTGGAAGAGGAACGGAGACATAAGGCTGTGTGTGGACTTTGGAAATTTAAACAGGGCATCCCTAGAGGATAACTACCATCTACCCAAGATGGATAATATATTGGAGAAGGTAGTGGGTGTGGCCAGAATGTCCATGATGGATGGATTCTCAGGATATAACCAAGTGGCAGTCCATCAAGAGGACCAAAAAAAGACTGCTTTAACCACCCCATGGGGGATTTTCATGTACGCCTGCATGCCATTTGGGTTGATAAATGCAGGAGCCACATTCCTGATAACTATGGACATAGCTTTCATGGGCGAGAAAGATAGATTTGTTATAGTTTTTGTAGACGACATCACATTCTTTTCTAAGACTGATGAAGATCATATCCTCCATTTAAAGCTCATTTTTGCGAAGTGCACAAGCTATGGTCTCTCTCTGAATCTGAAGAAGTCTCAGTTCACCCTAAGTGAGGGGAATATTCTTGGGAACATAGTAGCATAGGTAGGAGTAAATATTGATCTTGAATGAGTCGAATCCATCAGGTTCATTCTCTTGCCCAGAAACAAGAAAAAATTCCAAGCCTTTTTGGGGAGGATAAATTTGTTAAGGCGATTCATCCCAAATATGCTGAGATAGTTAAAGCTATCACATATATGCTCAAGAAGGAGAACAAATTTAACTAGAGCTCCACCACCCATGATTCTTTCACTAGGATCAAGCGAGCTTTGGCTGAGGCCCCAGTGCTAGCTAGCATTGATTATTCAGTGCCCTTTTACATATTTTCTTTCGCCTCTCCACATACCATTGTTGTTGAGTTGTTACAGAAAGATAAATATGCTTATTGGTATGTTATTTCCTTTTTAAGCCAAGTCCTAAGGGATGATAAGATGAATAATGATATATTGGAGAAACAGGCTTATGCACTGGTCAAGCCACTGAAGTCATTTTGTATGTATGTGATGCAATTCAAAATCACAACTTTGTCCCAATGACAGTAGTCAAAGACATTCTATTGCAGGGAGACAATGAGGGGAAGAGGGCTAGATGGATAGCTAAAATAAAAGAATATGAGCTGGAAATCAAGCCTACCAAGCTTGTCAAAGGCCATGGGTTGGACAATATTTTTTCTGAATCCAACTGCCAAGATCTAGGAATAATCCTGGTCATAGAGGTGGGCAGCCCAGAGGATGAACAAAGAAGAATAAAAGCGACTGAAAAGAATATCTATTCCAAATATGAGGGACTGCCCAGGTATAAGAACATTTTTTCATTAGCTCTTATTCCTAAGATGCCCATTGAGACTAGATAGATCTAAATACCAGAGTCTAATATTGCAGGCACAAAAATACATTATATCTAATGGACTACTCTATTGGAAGGACCCTGTGGGGGTATTATTGTTATGTCTGGTTGAGGGATAAACCCGTGAAGTTATTGATGTTTTCCATGGGGGATTCTATGGAGGACACTGCATTTTGAAGGAAACAACACAAAAAATTCTGAAGGAAGGATTTTAGTGGCCCATGGTATTTAAGGATGCTTATTCTCAAGTCAGGTGATACTAAAAATTCTAGTTGTTTGATGAAAGACTAAAGTTTTCTCCTCTCCCCCCGATTCCTATGCATGTAGATGAACCCTTTAGATAGTGGGGATTTTACTTCATTGGATAAATAAACCCACCTAGTAGCTAACACAAGTGGATTTTAACAACCACTGACTATTTTACCAAGTGGGTAGAGGCCATCCTAGCTAGGAATGCTACTGATTTAGTGGTGATAAAATTCATGGAGGAGAACATACTATCCCTCTTTGGGTGTCCTTTTAAAATCATCATTGATAATGCACATGTATTCAAATATTCCAAGTTCACCAACTTGTGGCACAAATTCAACATCATTATCGAACACTCCACTACATACTACCCTGAAAGGAATGGCTTGCTGAGTATTCAAATAAAACTATGGTGATAATTATAAAGAAGACCATCACTGGAAATAAAAGGAACTGGGACTCTCAACTAAAGTTTTCTCTGTGGGCTAACCATGTGATCTAATAATCACCCTATGAGTGACCTCAGTTAAAGATTTATTAAACAAAAGGTATTACAGATGCATGTGCTGGTGTGTTTTCTGTGTTATTCAAGCAACGGATCGATCAGATTGCCAATACACAGACATTTAAATGGAAAGACAACAGAGAAATATAGTAAGCAACACAAAGACACAAACAATTTTTAATAAGGAGTTCACCCTATTCTCCAGGGCTACGTCTCCTGTCCAGCTTCAGTGGTGGCCTCGTTTTATTGTGTCTTACAGCAGAGAACTTACAATACAGGGACTCAATGTGAGTTCTCGTGAAGTAGATTTTTGCTAGGTAGGTTGGTTCTTGGATTCCCCAAGCCACTCAGAATTCACAGACTCTTTTCTTCCTACCAGCTCTAAGACCCTTGGTCTACAGTGGAAAGAGCCAATGTGATGCTCAGTCCGGACATATTCCGCTCTGGAAAGGCTTGAATCTTCAAGATCTCTGGTGCTCGATGCTGCCTATGGTCAGCTTGGCCCTCTATCTCCTCTACTTGGCTTTACTGTTCTCTATGTTCAGTCCTCCTCTCAGGGTTCACTGTTCACTGTCTCTCTTGGTCGCTTGGACTCCTCTTAATTCCTCCTCGTTCGACTGTCTTTGTTCATGGCTTTAACCATTCGATCCCTATTCGGTCCCTCTCCTGCCTGCATCGATTCTCCTTCTGCAGCTGTGCTTGGAGTTCCCTGTTCGGTGTCAGCATGAATGCTCAGGAAGTGGCCACGTGCCCCCATCGAAACAGCGCCAGCTTGCTCGTCAATTCATTTCTTCGGTTATATTGTGCATACGTTCTTTCTCCACTGTGGCAGTCAAACATATTCCAAATCCCTTTAAATCACGACTTAATTCCCTGTGGATTCTACTTCTTTCTATCGGGCGCAATCTCAGTTGTCCGATCTGGGCTCCTCAAGATCTGACGTCATATGCACATCGAGCACGGTTGACTTGCTCGACCAATAGCATGCGATCAATGACAGTTTTCTCTCTCCTCCACCACCACGTGTCAATCAGTGTATGGGATCGCTCCACTCCTGTCCAAAACCTCTTATTGTTTAAGGGCGCCCCGATCAAAACCACTGGTTTCTAGGGCGTGGGTCCCACCTTTGCACTTTAGCGCTTTTCGTTTCTCCACCCGTGGTTCTCTGGCTCCCAACGTGACCAAGGGCTTAAGGCTCCTCCATTTCGGCCTTGTTTGCCCAGCGATCTGCGATTAGCACTAGGTGCTAATTGCGCATCAAAAATCAGCTCCTTTTCCCAGTCTAGGGCTCCCAGGGGTTACTTTGACCTCCTACGCAGTCTCCACGGGCCTCGGTCAGCGAGCTTTGACCGAGGTCCTCATTGTTCCATGCTGGCTACCATGGCCACTAGTTCAGGGTGTTTTTGATGCTTTTTTGGATTCTTTAAAGATTTGTTTCATCCTGATACAGTCAAGGTTCTTTGTCAGTCGTTTATGGATTCGATTCGGATCACAGCCTTCCTACTGAAAAAGCTTTTGGACCACCAAAAGTTGGTTCTCTTCAAGCATCGACTAAGTGAGAAAACTGTTGTCTCACTTGTCCAATCTCAATCCACTTCGCACTACTCGGCTTTGAACCTTTAAACCCAATTCTGAGGTATTCCACTTGTCCACTATGCGTCATCCTCACCTTCCTGTCTAGCACTATTTCTTCCCGTAATTCACTAAGATATTCAGGTAGCAGTTCATCAACAGAGGGTAATTGACTCTGCTCTTCAGGGTCCTCAATCATTGAAGGTTCAAACAACCTCAAGAAATCTACGTTCACGACTGAGTAGATGTGCATGTAAGCTGGTAGATCAAGGCGAAAAGCATTCTCACCAATCTTCTCAAGTATCCTGAAGGGTCCATGCCTGATAGGTTTTAGCTTTTTACCTTCACCTTGCATTTTGTCCTTACTGATATACAGCCAGACTTGGTCTCCAACTTGAAAACTATGCTCCATCCGATGCTTATCATGCTGTTGTGGCCACCAACAACCCCCCTCCTTCTTTAGTATTAGCAATAACATAAAGCAAGTGGGGACCCTTACTAAAAAATAAAATAAAATAAATTTGTATTTTACTCCTTAAAAATACATTGCATCGCGAGAAGAGACTAGAACATTTCTTTATGAGCACAATAAAAACTGCGAAAAAAGCGATGCGAAATTCATCGCATCGTATGCATTAAGAAAACGCCCATAAATGAAGATCTTAAGAAATATCCGATGGCCGATATGCGACATCGCATATTGCAACATCGCACAAACAGCACACAATGATTTAACACGATCTTCGATCTTGCGATAAAAGCGACAAACGCGATGCGGCAATGCTACAATCCGCGATCTGCGATCTGCGATATCACAATCTTGACAAAATGCGATAACATGATAACATAATGTAAGTTGCAAAAATAGCCTATCACAAATTTTCCTCAGCTCAACATTCAAGAAAAGCCGTCCATAAATCAAAAAATTGAATACGCACCTTAAAGAAAAATTAATGAATGTACGCCAAAATGTTAATGAAGGACAATTTTGTGTTTGTCAAGAGAGTTAGTTCACAATGGGTAACATGATTTTATACATTCATAGATCTCAGAGCTTTCACATCAATATTTATTGTCATTACTCTTTTCCCTCGCGTGAACTGCAGGAACAAAAATAGGAAACATCTAAGGAAAAAGGGAAAGCGCCAACGCTCGGAGACAGAGAAGAGATGCCCTCATAAACGGATACTGCATGCAACGCAACTGCAGATTCCAGAGTATTTCTAAACAGATGTTGACATCAGTAGCTAACTCGACACTCAGGGTCAAAAGCTCACAAAAGCGGCATGTTTACAAAAATCTTGAAGCTTATACCCGGTAAAGACAAAAAACGCACCAGAAAAGCCCGGATCAAAAAACGGAGGCAGTTTTCGAAAGCACCTAATCGCGCATCGCTAAGAAAATTATTCAGTAAGAAAGGTTCCTAACTTGCTTAGTCATTCGCAAGTCCGGAAATAAAGATAGCAAAAGCAGAAGGCAACCAGCCGACTCTTCTTAGGCCATTGTTGAATGCTTGCAACATTAAGGAGCAAAAGCAGAAATAGTTAAGAATCAGATTCAATTTTTAGAAATAAGTTTGCTTATAAAAAGGGCGGTCGTTTAAACCGTATCCTAAATTTCTGTAATTAAGTTATTTTAGTTAGCAGTATTTAAACCCTTCTCATGCATTTAGAGAAGGGTCTAGGAATTTGTCAAAAACTTATCCTCAGAACATGCACTTCTGCACCTCAGAGGAGGTTTTGATGAATGAAAGGATCAAGATTTATTAATGTTTGCATTTGATATCTGCTACTGATGTTGCACTTTTGTACTCTTAGTAGATATTAGAACAAGGAGAGATAAATCATTGTTGCTTGAAGCTTATGAGTAGGACAAGTCATAAATGGTACTTTTATCTCTTGACTATTTCTTCTTATATTCTTAAAGCAATATACATTTTTTAGTTGCTTACATGTTATTACATGAATGTTTGTGTTACCATTTGGCACTTTTGTACGGTGGAGCCATTTATTTATGTTTAATGTGTGAATAACTTATTATGCGATATGATGTTCACAACTGTTTTGCCTAAATTCTTATGCAAAGTGGTTTATCTTAATTGATTTCGTTTCTTATAATCGTTGAATGATCTTTATTACCAGTTATTATATGAAATCTCTTTAGATCGCATAATAGAAGAATTACATCCCGGGTTAGGATAGATTAGATGTGCTGTTTTCATTAGATTACAATAGCATAGAGTTAGCTTAGAGTAGTTTAGATAGGAACTTTTAGATCTGCAACATATGATCCTGCACATACACACACACACCCTTAGATTGGGAAACTGGTCCCATTATCCCCAGTTGGACTCGCTATACCAAACGGATAAGTAGCTGTCAACCAAGGTCCGGACCGGGCAGTTATCCCCCTTGTTGTCGACCCGATTTTCGGGGCTTCAACATATTTGGCGCTAGAAGGAGGGCCTGAACTATGAATGGAACCTAAATCAAAATCTAAATACCATTCTAAGAGTAAATCACCCTCATCATCTCCCCCGACTTCCCAAGAACGTCTAAATCCAGAGTCAGAAGTCGCTTGAGTATCAACCACTGCTACGCACTCTAATATTTCAGAGCGATCCACCATTGAACCTCCTGAAGTTGAATATCTAATTCCCAAACTCCAGGGATTTTTCGTTTCTCTTCAGAGGTCTGATAAATCTCAAAGCAGTCTGACTTCGCAGTGCAACCCTGATCAACCCCTAACCAGGTTAAAAAGTAAAAAATTTGGCATTCAGCCAATTGAGTTACCTCTTCCCACCAAGAAAAGAGCGAGGAAATTACCGCAAGAGTTTGACAGTGAGACTCTTTCGTCTACATCATCCATTTCAACTACCCCACCGCGAAGTCAACCACCCACACCTCCATTCCAAACCATCATCCAACCGTCTACCGGAACTCCCACAACCCCTCTTCAATCATCTACGATCATAGTATCCTTATCTTCCCAGCCACAGGGATCATCTTCTGCACTTTCCTTTACTAGCAAATCCACGATGGCCCAGTCTCCATGGAACAACCCTGGAGCAGTTTTAATGCCTGCCCCCTTGAGTCCAATACCGGCGCATCTTGAGAAATGGCTACCCAAATTCAATCCAGAAGCAGGCATGCTAGCGGAAGAACACATAAACAATTTCATGCTTTCTATCAATCTCAACTGGGTTACTAATGAATACGTTGTTGTTCGGCTTTTTCCCTATACACTGCAAGGGACAACCGGGTCATGGTACTTTTCACTACCCTCCAGGTCTATCACAAGTTGGGATATCTTCCAGAATCAATTCCTTACCAATTTCAGTGATGACAGATCAACGATAACGTTAATCAATGACCTATCCAATCTTAAAGCCGAAGCTAAAAATCCTATCAAAGATTTCAATTTACAATTCAATGAAATTCTCAACAAGATTCCCACTGCTTCCCAACCCAGCGAAGAACTATGATGTGAATGGTATATTACTTCTCTACCATCAAACATAACAATCTTCGTGGATAGAGAAAATAAAACAACATTAGTTGAAAACATGACAAAGGTGATAATAGTAGAGAAACGCATAATAACCCTGGAAAAAAGATCCGCGATAGAGGAACGCAAATCTAAAAAAGTCACCTTCAAAGAAGACTCAAAAAAGAAACAAGAAAAAGACCCTTTTGATTTGAAAGGATTGCAGAAAGTTTTGAAGACCATGTCTAATGAGATGGTTGACATAAAAAAACAAGTAGCAGAATCTTCTTCAAAAAAGCCCTACAGAGCTTTTAAAAGAGGTCCTTCGATGGATTCAAAACCACCCAATGCCATTTCAAATGCTGAATCCGAGGAAGAGGAAGAAGAAGAAAGTGCCACTGAAGGGCAGACTGATGATGAAGAAGTTGTGGAATTACAAGGAATGTGGGATTTCATCCTCCCACAAGAAGAAGATCAAGAAGTATTTCCAGTTAGCACACGAAGCAAAAATCAACTTGATCCTCCCCAAACTACCTCTAAGCAGAAAAGCGCAAGCCCTGCAACAAAGGATAAAGTCGCAACAAAGAAAACAACCACTAAAGCGACCCAACCTAGCCCAGTCCAAGCAGATCAAACAACTCCATCAAAAACACTGATAGTGTCAGATGAAATGGAATACAATATCATTGATGACATGAAAAAGACTAGGGCTAATATTACCCTTTACGAATTGAGCAAATTGAAACATCAACAGAAGATAATGATGAAAGAAATACATGTCGTTCCTATTTCATCTTTGCCTACCACTGTACTCTCTCAAGCTTCCCACAACATGGGAGGACCTCCAACCAGCGCGATCAATAAGATTAATTCGAACAACATCGCCTTAATTGGAGGAAGATCAAGATCTCATACTCCCCTGTTTCTTCTCACTTATGAAATTTTCAATAAAAATGTGCACAATTGTTTGGTAGATTCCGGTGCTTCATCAAATATCTTACCCAGATCAGTATGTGCTAAGTTAAATGTTCAACCGCAAAAATCTGCAGTGCGTATAGTACAACTTGATCGATCTCAAGTCGAAGTGATTGGTGAACTTAATCAAGTGACCATAAGATTGTCATCCAACCTGAAGATATGTCAGGTTATTGACATTCTAGTGGCTGATATCCCAGAATTCTATGGCCTAATTCTTAGCAGAGATTGGTCTGAAAAACTCCATGGATACTTCGCAACCGACTGGTCGCACATGTGGTTACCTTAACAACGGTAAACCAAATCAATAAAGGTTGAACGAGAGTTACACCAGAAGTACATAGTAACGGAATTAGAGGGAGAAATGAAACAATAGCGTATAACAAAGCAGTATCAATAGGCAATTACTCGGTAGATCTTTTCTTCGGCAATTCAATGCTCACACATCACCTACTTGGAAAATTCAGTTTTGTCCCAAGTCGAAATTTTTCCCAAACTTATAGTTCAAAGTGTGTTAATTTTTTAGATAAACCTGTAAATACATCTTTGTTTTGGAAATTATATTTTGATGGCTCTAAATCTAAGGAAGGAGCAGGAGCAGGATGCGTTCTAATTAGTCCAGAAGGAAATAAGACCATGCTTACGTGCAGACTCGAATTCGATTGCACAAACAATACAGCAGAATATGAGGCCTTGGTGCAAGGCCTGTACAAAGCAATTGGGTTGAACGTAAAGTATTTTCAAGTCTTCGGAGACTCTAAGATTGTCGTCAAATAGGTACGTAACACTATACATTGCTTATCAGGTCATTTAAAACACTATCAATCTTTAGTACAAGATCTGACTGACCATTTCATAGCATTTAATATTTCTTCAATCCCGAGACTCCAAAACGCGAGCGCAGACCTTTTGGCTAACGTAGCCTCTAAGCTTATTCCCTCCGAAGATTTTAGTCCAGATAGATTCTCAATAGAATTAATCTTTAGACCGTCCATCCCTGACAACATTACAAATTGGAGAGTATACAATGATGATCCTGATATTGTAAATTTCCTCACTTCTGAAGGATCTTGCTCCAATCAAATAATTGACGAAGACCATCACGATCGACAAATACAACAAAATAGCATTGATAATGCTATACCTAAATCGGTGGTTAAGTTACAAGACTTATACGATTTGAAAAATCGGTTTAAAAGGTCTACCAATTCAAAGCTCTACAGTCCAACCTTGAACTACGAATTAGTAAACCTAGGAACCGATGATAAACCACAAAACGTTAACCTAGGCCTCGGCCTAGCCCCTGAAGAAAAACTAGTGTATATTCGTCTTCTGAGACAATATAAAAATGTTTTTACCTGGAATTATGATGAATTGAAGACATACAACACTTCTATCATTCAGCATACTATCCCTATGATCAATAACGAAAAACCTGTCCAACGAAAACTGAGAAAGATCCACCCCAATTTAGAAAATCAGATAAAAACTGAGCTAAATAAGTTATTAAAAGCCAGAATAATTTTCCCCGTCAGACATTCCAAATGGGTCTCTAATATGGTACCCGTTAGAAAGAAAAACGGAGATATTAGAATCTATATCGATTTTCGGAATCTTAACCAAGCCTGTCAAAAAGACAATTTTCCTCTTCCACCTATGGAACAACTACTACAGGTAGTAGCAGGCTCAGAACTGATGACTTTCTTGGATGGATTTTCAGGGTATAATCAAGTGCTGGTACGTCCTGATGATCAGTTTAAAACCACATCTAGAACTAAATGGGACACATACGCATATCGAAAGATGCCATTTGGTTTGATTAATGCTGGCGCTACATTTCAGAGAGCCATGGACATCGCATTCAAGGGTTTGGTCAATAAATCTATAGTAATTTATTTGGATGATATAATAGTGTACTCCAAGAAGCGAAGTGACCATCTCAAAGACTTAAAACAAATCTTTCAACAATGTTTAAGGTATGGAATCTCACTTAACCCAAAGAAATATTTTTTCGCATTAAGTGAAGGAAAGCTTCTAGGATTCATAGTGTCAAAATCCGGTATTCACATTGATCCTGACAGAATCAAAGAAATTTCTAAAATATCCCTACCTCATAATAAAAAAGCCATGCAATCTTTCCTTGGTCAAATTAATTTTGTAAAGAGATTCGTCCCAGATTTTTCACAAATTGTGTCTCCTTTGCAAAACATGATTAAAAAGAATTCAAATTTTAAATGGGGTCAAGATGAACATGAAGCCATTCAACCTGATCAAACAAAGCTATTATTAATGCTCCATCTTTAGCAACCCTGAATTTTTCAAGAATCTTTTATTTTATACACATTTGCCTCAGAGAAATCATATGTCGCGATTCTAACTCAAGCAAATCAAGAAAAAGCGGAAGCCCCAATTGCGTTTTTTAGCTCAAATTTACAAGGTGCTGAACTCAATTATCAAGACGTGGAGAAACAGGCATATGCTGTTTTCAAAGCAATCAAATATTTCAGACCTTTCTTACTTAAAACCCGTACTAAGATAATAGTACCGTTTCCAGCGGTAAGAAATCTCCTAGTACAGAAAGATGTGGGTGAGAAAAGGGCCAATTGGATCACTGCTTTACAGGAATACGACCTTGAAATCAAACCAGCAAACATAGTAAGAGGTCAAGGCTTCTGCAAAATGTTAGCTGGAGCATCGCAAAGTTCTAAAAATTCATCTGAAGAGGTATAAATCTGTGAGGTAAGCCTAAACGATGCAGAATCATTGTATGCTGATATCATTTATTTTCTTAAGAACGGGTATGCTCCATCACACCTGGACCACACTAAGAAAAGAGCTCTGAGGTTGAAAGCTAAACAATATCAGCTCATAAATGATATTCTTTTTAGAAAGAATTATGATTTTGTTCTTCTTAGATGTCTTGAAAAAACTGAAACTAAAAATGTTTTGCAGGAACTCCACGACGGACCAGCAGGCGGACACTATGCCGGAGATGCTACTGCACATAAAATCTTATGTGCAGGATATTACTGGCCTACGCTGTTCAAAGACTCACACAGTTACGTGAGGAAATGTCAAGTCTGCCAAATTACTGCTGGAAGACAAAAGAAATCATCCCTGCCACTATAGCCGGTAAGCATCGAACAACCATTCACTCAGTGGGGCTTGGACATAATAGGTGAGATCGTTCCTCACTCTTCTAAGAAGCATAGATACATCCTCACAGAACAGATTATTTTACTAAATGGGTAGAAGCAGTTCCTCTCAAGACAGCCAATTCTGAAAATATTATTGAATTCATAGATCAATTTATAATCACTAGATTTGGATTGCCATCGGCTTTAATATTTGATAATGCATCATACTTTTCTGGAAATATGATGATTGAATTTGCACTTAAAAGAGGGTTCAAACTAAAATATTCGGCCAATTACTATCCGCAAGGTAATGGTTTAGCTGAGTCAACAAATAAAAACCTAATCAGGATTATTAAAAGAACAGTTGACCAGAACCAAAAGAATTGGCATAAAGCTTTGGTAAATGCTTTATGGGCAAATAGAATAACGAAAAAAGCTTTGATCGGAACTTCTCCCTTTAATTTAGTTTATGGGAAAGAAGTGGTTCTTCCAACTCACTTAGTCATTCCCTCCTTGTCTTTAATACAATACATTGATGAAGTACCTACTTCCTCCATACAACTAAGGCAAATGGAAATAACTAAATTAGAAGAACAACAAGAACAAGCTAAGAAAACCCATGCTCATCATCAAGCGCTAATAAAATCCTCTTTTGATTCAAACATAATGACCAGAAAAAATTTTCAAATAGGAGATTTAGTTTTAAAATGGGATAAGGCGCATGAAGAAAAAGGCAAACATGCGAAATTTCAAAAGATGTGGCTTGGTCCTTTTCAGATTGTTGAAGTCATAGGTCCATCAACGTTTATCTTACAGGATTTAGCAGGTAGAAGGGATCATTTGTCTGTTAATGGACAAATCCTTAAAATATATTTTCCATAGAAGATTATTCTTCTATTATGTAGAATAGTTTGATTTTTCTTTTCTTTTTTCATAAATAAAACCAGTTGTAAATGGTTACTATAGGTATTCACGGAAAACACACCAATTCTCTTTAATATTTTTGAACTTTCCGCTTGTATAAATGGCAAAATTTATTTTTAGAATCCGATCTTTATTATTGACATATATAGTTAAGAAACTTTAGCCTAGATATGATACTAGTTTCAACTTCAAAAAATTTTGACGAAAGCAACCTTTAAGCAAAGAAATTGTTTTATATCAGTACAATGAAAGGTATCGATAACAAAATAAAGATTCTCTGTAAAACAACTATTTTCAAACTCTATTATTGTCGTCCAGAGCTTTCTTAAGGAAAACAATGACTTCCTCCCTGCTAGAGAAAATTGCAACATTCAGAGGAACAATCCATGAATACACTTTATCTTAAAGAATAAGAGGTCTCGTCACAGGCCAACTTATCATGATCACAGATATTATAACTTGTTGACTTTGCCAATACTATCCATCAAAACAGGGAAATGACTCAAGATTGATTGGAATCAAAAGACAAGGGGTCTCATCATGAGCCAACTTGTTCAGCAAGAATATAAATCAAGTGAATGACTGTGTCATAATTTGGCTACCAAACCAAGACATTGTTCTTTAAGAATAAAAATAAAATAAATAAAAAATAAATAAATAAAAAATAAAAATCTAAGAAAAAGTGTCGATTTGGGTTTTTCTTTGAAAGTTGTAGATCACCTTAAGCAGGATAAAGGATTATTACTGGGTAACAGGTAACCCTATCGAGGCCATGGATGCCTGCTGGCAGCAGAGGCTCTACTTATGACAAACGAGCATATTTTAAAAAACTGGCACACAGAGAAGACCTTATTTTGTCTTTACAAGACCAAGTAATGGCTGATGTAATTACAAGGACAAGCTTGAGGAAACAAACAATTAGAATAGAAGAGGTTGAAAAAAAATATCATTGATAGAATAAGGCATAATGTACTCTATCTGTCCATAACAAAATTTAGATTCATGAAAATTTTTCTGTTTTGGAAGTTAAGATTCAATAAGAAAAGCAGAGATAACTCGTTCTTCCAAGTGAATCGCCATTGTTGTGGCCACCAACAACCACCCTCCTTCTTTAGTATTAGCAATAACATAAAACAAGTGGGGACCCTTGGTAAAAAATTCAAAAAAAAAAATTTGTATTTTACTCCTTAAAAATACATCGCATCGTGAGAAGAGACTAGAACATTTCTTTATGAACACAATAAAAACTGCGAAAAAAGCGATGCAAAATTCATCGCATCGCATACATTAAGAAAACGCCCATAAATGAAGACCTTAAGAAATCTCCGATGGCTGATATGCGACATCGCATATCGCAACATCTCACAAACAACACACAATGATTTAACACGATCTGCGATCTTGCGATAAAAGCGACAAACGCGATGCGGTGATGCTGCAATCTGCGATCTGCGATCTGCGATATCACAATCTTGACAAAATGTGATAACATGATAACATAATGTAAGTTGCAAAAATAGCCCATTGCAAATTTTCCTCGGCTCAACATTCAAGAAAAGCCGTCCATAAATCAAAAAATTGGATACGCACCTTAAAGAAAAATTAATGAATGTACGCCAAAATGTTAATGAAGGACAATTTTGTGTTTGTCAAGAGAGTCAGTTCACAATGGGTAACATGATTTTATACATTCATAGAGCTCAGAGCTTTCACATCAATATTTATTGTCATTACTCTTTTCCCTCACGTGAACTGCAGGAATAAAAAACAAGAAACATCTAAGGAAAAAGGGAAAGCGCCAACGCTCGGAGACAGAGAAGAGATGCCCTCATAAACGGATACCGCATGTAACGCAACCGCAGATTCCAGAGTATTTATAAACAGATGCTGACATCAGTAGCCGACTCAACACTCAGGGTCAAAAGCTCACAAAAGCGGCATGTTTACAAAAATCTTGAAGCTTATATGCGGTAAAGACAAAAAACGCACCAGAAAAGCCCAAATCAAAAAATGAAGGCAGTTTTCGAAAGTGCCTAATCACGCATCGCTAAGAAAATTGTTTAGTAAGCAAGGTTCCTAACTTGCTTAGTCATTCGCAAGTCCGGAAATCAAGATAGCAAAAGCAGAAGGCAACCAGCCGACTCTTCCCAGGCCAATGTTGAATGCTTGCAACATTAAGGAGCAAAAGCAGAAATAGTTAAGAATTAGATTCAATTTTTAGAAATAAGTTTGCTTAGAAAAAGGGTGGTCATTTAAACCGTATCCTAAATTTCTGTAATTAAGTTATTTTAGTTAGTAGTATTTAAACCCTTCTCATGCATTTAGAGAAGGGTCCAGGAATTTGTCAAAAACTTATCCTCAGAACATGCACTTCTGCACCTCAGAGGAGGTTTTGATGAATGAAAGGATCAAGATTTATTAATGTTTGCATTTGATATCTGCTACTGATGTTGCACTTCTGTACTCTTAGTAGATATTAGAACAAGGAGAGATAAATCATTGTTGCTTGAAGCTTATGAGTAGGACTAGTCATAAATGGTACTTTTATCTCTTGACTCTTTCTTCTTATATTCTTAAAGCAATATACAGTTTTTAGTTGCTTATATGTTATTACATGAATGTTTGTGTTACCATTTGGCACTTTTGTATGGTGGAGCCATTTATTTATGTTTAATGTGTGAATAACCTATTATGCGATATGTTGTTCACAACTGTTTTGCCTAACTGCTTATGAAAAGTGGTTCATCTTAATTGATTTCCTTTCTTATAATCGTTGAATGATCTTTATTACCAGTTATTATATGAAATCTCTTTAGATCGCATAATAGAAGAATTACATCCCGGTTTAGCATAGATTAGATGTGCTATTTTCATTAGATTACAATAGCATAGAGTTAGCTTAGAGTAGTTTAGATAGGAACTTTTAGATCTGCAACATCTGATCCTGCACATACACACACACAGCCTTAGATTGGGAAACTGGTCCCATTATCCCCAGTTGGACCCGCTATACCAAACAGATAAGGAGCTGTCAACCAAGGTCCGGACCGGGCGGTTATCCCCCTTGTTGTCGACCCGATTTTCGAGGCTTCAACACATGCCTAGTCTTGTACTTGGCCTGGCTCTTTTCCAGCTGTTCCTGTACTACCCGGTGGATCTCCTTGATCTGTTCAATGAACCTAGTTTCCTTGTCGACATCACTGTGTCCATCAACCATGGTATCTTTACCAAAGACAAAATCCAAAGGAGACCTTGGTATGAAACCAAAACACGTCTCAAAAGGAGATCTCTATGCAGAAGAGTGTTTCGCTCTATTGTAAGCATGCTGCACATAGCACAAGTGTTCATGCCATAGCTTAGGGTGTTTGCTACAAGATCCTCTCAGTAACTGGATCACCTTCCTATTAACTACTTCTGTCTGGCAATCTATTTATGGATGAAAAGCTGTGCTTTTCTTTAATTTGGTGTCCATTAGTTCCCACAGAGTGGACCAAAACATTCCCACAAATTGGGTGTATCGATCAGATACAATAGAAGTGGGTAATCCAAAATGAACCCATACATGTTCAAAGAACAATTTTGCAGTTTGTTCAGCTGTAATCTATTTACTATAGGGTACCAAAATATACATTTTGCTAAACCTATCCATAACAACATATATATAATCATGACCTTTCCGAGATTTAGGCAGTCCTCCAACGAAATCCATGGAAATGCTTTCCCAAGGGTGAGAAGGAACTAGAAAGGGAGTGTACAATCCTAGTTTTCTATTGTTGGGCTTGCTTTTAGCACACATAGCACACCCCTTTACATATCTAGAAACTGTCTCACTCATTTTCGGCCAATAACAAAACCTTTGCAGCTGTGCAACTGTTTTACTTACCCCAAAGTGACCTGATATCAGAGAAGTGTGTGCTTCCCTAATTATCTTTACTCTCTCAATTTGTGGAATGCAGAGTCTCCGACAATGATATAAGAGTCGGTCCTTCACATGATAGTCCAATTCTTCTACTCTTTTGCCTTGATTCAAAGTTGCATATACATCCTTAAAGTCCATGTCCTAAGCATACTATTCTATGTAGCTTTCATGTAGCATAGAATCATGCTTAAGTATGGTAGATGCATTTATAATCGGTCTAGATAGCATGTCTGCAACCTTGTTATGTATGCCCTTTTTATATCTGATGACTAAATGAAACTATTGAAGAAAACCCATCCATCTATAATGTCTTGATTGCTGCAATTTAGTTTGGGAGTGTAGGTATTGAAGTGGCTAATGATCAGTATGTATTACTGTTTCTTTGCCCATTAAATAATGTTTCCATTTTTTCACACTCTGAACTAATGCATACAATTCTTTATCATATGTAGGATAGTTAACTACTGCAAAATTAAAAGTCTCGGAATGGTAACATATGGGTTTACCGTGTTGTGTCAACACTGCTCCCATGGCATAGTCATTGGCATCAGTTCGGATCTCAAATGGTCTTTGTAGATCTGGCAATGCTAGTACAGGTGCTGTACTAATTTTTTATTTTAAGGTGTTGAAGGCTTTCTGTTGTTTGCCTCCCCACTGAAACACTTAGCTCAATCCTGTCAAAGCATGTAAGGGAGCTGCAATTGAGGAAAAGTTTGAAATGAACTTCCTCTAATACTATGCTACTCCTAAGAAGCTTCTCACTTCTGTAGCAGACTTGGGTTTAGGCCAGTTTATGATGACTGCCGCTTTAGAGGGATCTATTTTCAATTCACCTCCCCCTACTATATGACCCAAATAATTTAGAGAGGTTTTGCCAAATTCACATTTGGAGAGTTTTAACATAAAGTTTTTCTCTTTTCAAAACATCTAATGTCTACTTAACATGCTTTAAATGTTCTTCCCACATTTTTACTAAAAATCAGAATGTCATCCAGATATACAATAACAAAATCATCAAGAAAAGGTCTGAGTACATCATTCATTAATCTCATGAAAGTAGTAGGGGCATTGGTCAAGCCAAAAGGCATAACCAGCCATTCATACAATCACTGCTTTGTTTTAAAAGCAATCTTCCATGCATCTTGCTCTGCAACCCTGACCTAATGGTATCCACTGTGCAAATCCAGCTTGGTGAAATAAACAACTTCCTTCAATTGATCTAAAAGATCATCTATGCGAGGAAGGGGATAACGATTTTTTATTGTTATTTTATTTAGTGCTCGGTAGTCAATGCACATTCTCCACGAGCCATCTTTCTTTCTCACCAAAATGATTGGTGACCCACATGGTGATGTGCTAGGCCTGATGAACCCTTTCATGAGCAACTCCTACACCTGTCTCTTGATTTTAGCATTCTCTAAAGCAGATAACCTGTACATCTCAATGTTAGGCAATGGAACATCTTGCTGCAAAATAATATCATGTACTACTCCCTTTGTGGGTGGAAGACCTTTAGGTTCTTGAAACAGGGCATCGTACTCTGAAACAATATTTTCTATATCAGCTTGCTGATCAGCATTACAGCCCTCAAATACATTGGTTTTATTAGGTGTCTTTTCCTTTACAACCATTAGTAGAAACTTTTTGCATGAATTTATCATTCTTTTCATCTGTCCTGAGTTTATGAGAGTATAATTATTCTTGAGCTTATGAGCTCTTACAAAGTATTCGATTTCATCTTTAACAAGTAGATACTTGTTCTCAGCTCTATAGAAAATAGCCTTTATATCATACAAGTAAGGACTTACTAAAATAATTCCACATATATCCAAAGGAATTACATCTAACTCAACCTCATCTACAAATGTTGACCCAAAAGAAAACTTGAGCTTGCACTGTCTAGTCACTTGTAGTTGTGCTTTATCATTCAACCATCCTAATAGGTATGGTTTCTTATGAGGTGTAGTTGCTAATCCCAATTTCTTTACAATTGCTTCAGAAATTAAATTTACTTGTGAGCCACTATCAAACAAAGTATCAATATTTTGATTTTTGGAAACAACTCGAATATGGAAAAGCTCATGCCTTTTTTTCTCATGTTCTTCATCAATAACAGATTGAGCAGAATTACTAATAGATGCTTTAGAATTCTTACCTTTTATACTTGTGGATGCAATGATTGTTTCATCTCCCGTGTCTGACCCCAAATATTTCTGAATAGCTGCAGTAGCCTTCTTCTTCTTGCCCTCAAACTTCTTAGGTCTTAGCTCTGGATGCAGAATCCAACAGTGCTCATCATCATGCCCATCCTTTTTACAGTGAGTGCATGAAGATTTTCTTTTTTGTGCAGTGTTAGTGTTCCTTGATTTCCACTTCTGCATTCTTTTCTCCTTGCTCTTGCTTACAGTGGGTTGGGATGGACCCCAACTTGTGGATTTCCATTCTTTCCTCTTGCTTCTAGATGAGTAGCTTGTACAGATACCTCATCTATACTAGTGGGGTTAAACATGAGGATGGTATGCCTCATGTATCTTTGTAGACCACCAATGTACTTTAAAAGAGTTTCTGGTGAGTCTAATGAGATACCCAACATCAACGATCTCTTTCTGAACTCTTGAGTATACCCTTGTACACTTTTCCCTTTCAACTGCCGAAGAGTTTGCCAACTCATCATGGCTTGTTGCATGTAGGCCAATGGATAGAACTGCTTTTTGATTGCAGCAACAAATTCACTCCAGACAGAGATGGTCTTACCATGCTTCTTCATATCATCTTGGGTTCTGCCTTCCCACCAAACCAAGGCAGTGCCTCCTAGGCGTAGGCTTGCTAGTTGAATCTTACTCTTGTCTGAGTCTATGTTTTGTACCCAATATACATCAATTTTTCTAATCCAATTGTCCAACTTTTCAATATTTAGCTCCCCATTATATATAGGCAAGTCAAATTTAACATCTAACTTAATCAAATATGCATTCTTATTATGCACATGGCTATTAGGAGGTGTGAGAAAGCTTTCCTCTTTCCCCTTTCCTTTTGAGTGGTCATGGGAATGAGAATCATCTTTTTATTTATCTTGTTTAGAACTTGATGAATCTTCATCCTTATGCTTTCTAAAGTCCCTATACATTTCTTCTACCATAGACTTTATAGCTAGGAAACTTTCTATGAATTGAGGGTCTGTCCCCATAGAACCTTCCTCTGACATTGTCTTCTAAGGATAGACTCTCCCAATTTCAGGATTAGTTTCCACCACCTCTCCTTCTCCTAATTTGAGCTTTGATCTAGTGAGCATTCTTTGCTATACCAACACAAGCTTGTCTAACCTTATAGCCTACAGATATGATACCACTTGATCTGATAATCACCCTATGAGTGACACCAATTTAAATTTTATTAAACAAAAGGTATTACAGACTCATGTGCCTTTGTGTGTTCTGTGTTATTTAAGCAATGGATCGATTAGATTGCTAATACACATACATTTTAAATGGAAAGACAACAGAGAAATACAGTAAGCAACCACAAAGACATAAGAAATTTTAATAAGGAGTTCACCCTATTCTCCAAAGCTACGTCTCCGGTCCAGCTTCAGTGGTGGCCTTATTTTATTGGGTCTTTGAGTAGAGAATTACAATGCAGGGACTCAATGTGAGTTCTCCTGAAGCAGGTTTTCTTGGCAGGGTGGTACTTGGATTCCCCAAGCCACTGGAGTACACAGACTCTTCTTCTCCTACCAGCTCTGTGACCTTCTGGTCTACAGTGGAAGGAGCCAAATGTGAAGCTCGATCTTGACAGATTCCTCTCGGGGATGGATTGAATATCTCAAGCTCTCTTGTGCTCGATGCTGCTGCTAGTCAGCTCAGCCCTCTGTCTATCTTTGCTTTCACTTAACTGCCTCTTCTCTGGTTTCTGTCTCTCTCTGTGCTCAACTGCTCAACCATCGAATTGTGTATTATGTTTTGCTATTCATGGCTTTTAGTCATTCGAACCCATGCATGTTCAGTTCCTCTTCCGCCTCTATCGATTCACCTTCTGCAGCTGCGCTTGGAGTTCCCTATTCAGCGTCAGCATGAACGCTCAGAAAGTGGCCACGTGTCCCCGTCTGAACATCGCCAGCCTACTCGTTAGTTCATTTCTTCAGTTATGTCGTGGATGCGTTCTTCCTCCACCGTGGCAATCAAACAGACCTCAAATCTTTACAAACATGGCTTAATCCTTCGTCGATTTCACTTCCTCCATCGGGCGCAATCTCAGCCGTCCGATCTAGGACATCCAGATTTGACGCCATTCGCATGTCCCATGCTGTTGACCTTCTCTACCGATAACGTGCGATCAACGACGATTTTCTCTCTCCTCTACCGCCATGCGTCAATCGTTGAGTGGGATCGCTCCGCTTTCTCCGAAACCGTTTACCGATTGAGGGCGCCCCAATCAATACCGCCGGTTTCTAGAGTGCGGGTCCTGCCTTTATCCTTTTAGCACTTTTTCCTTTTTGCCCACGGTTCTTCGGTTTGCCATGTGTTCAAGTGCTTGGGCTTCCCCCATTTTGGCCCTGTTTGCCCAACACATAAAAAGTCACCTCCTTTTCCCAATCTAGGGCTCCCAGGGGCTACTTTGACCTCCTGCGTAGTCTCCATGGGCCTCGGTTAGCATGCTTTGACCAAGGTCCTCGTCGTTCCACGCTGGCTGCCATTGCCACTGGTTCAGGGTGTTTCTGATCACTGTTTTTTGGAATTTTTAGAGATTCGTCCCAACTTGATACAGTCATGATTCTTTGCTAGCCTTTGATGGATCCAATTTGGATCAACTTATCCATGCACATTGGAACATGAATCATGCACGATGACATTAACTTTGCGAATGAGAAATACTTTTAAGTGTCTAGGTCCTCTTTGACATAATGATTGGGTAGCCAATTTATCTTTATTTATCTATAAACATAATCTTATATTTAAGGAATAATTATGCAAAGATGATTTCATCATGCCAACTTTCAACTTTCCTAATTTGTCGAGTCCCTAATCTTGTAAAATTTATGATGATGACCACAAAATTGTACTTAAATCTTTCTGTCACTATCTAATGAACTATTCCTCAACCCCAATCTTAACAAAGCAAAATATATTTATCAATGGTCATTTGAAGGTTATTAGTTTTTGAGAAGCAAAATTACCCAAGTTGAAAATAGTTGCTACAAAACTTTTTACGCCATCCCTAGCTCTTAAGGAGTTTGCCTGCCACCCCATCTATTAAGTAATATTGTTGATTAACAATAACAATAGTTGAATTTTAAACATAAACAGTCAACTGGAGGATAGGAAGCCTCATCACAGGCCGACCTACCATGATCATAGGTACTAATAGAGTGACATTACCAATACTATTCTCCAAGCTAGGGTAATGGCCTTCGGTCATAAAAATGAAGGACAATAGGTCTCATCACGAGCTGACTTGTTCACTTTTGTTAGCTCCCATGAATGACATTGTTATTAACTAGTTACCAAGCCAGAACAATGATCTTAAGTAGACAACTATGTAAATTGAAATTCTTTTGTAACTATGTACTTGCTGCTAATAGATGGGACACTGGCATCTCAATGGGTTAAAAAGGCATCCTTGTTGAGGCTATGGACACCCGCTGGTAGCAATGGCCATGCCTATGGTATAGAAGTTAATTCAATACTATGATCTACTTGGTTACCTTGTTTTCTCAAAACTAACTGCTAATAAAGCCCACTGTTACATATATAAGTTTCGCTAGAACTCATAGTTCATGAGGTAATATTTAAATCAGTTCTTAGATAATGGTGGTTATGATTTATATCTATTATTGAGTTATAAATATTTACTTTACATGTTAGGGATGAAACTTTTAGGATATTGACATTTTGTATCATCTAATATATCATTCCTTTATTCTACAAGTTTCATATCTTTAACCAAAGATAGTTGCTTTACCCAATCAATCTCTACCCAAAGATAGTTGCTTTACCCAATCAATCTCTATTTAATCCTAGCTTAACAACACTACTATTATTTTGGGGTAGGATAAAGAGGCCTAATTCTGATTCTAATTTTGATCCTGATGAATTACTGATTGAGGATACTCATGAGATGTGTTATAGAAATCTTGATGACAGGGAAACCAATGAGTTTGGGGGAAGAAAATATTGCTACACTTTCTGATTAATTTCTTCTAGCTTGCATGGCTTCCACCTTCCACATCACTTTCAACATCAATTCAGTATACATTAGCTTCAAAAAAATCAATCCATACATGCCATTCCACATTTTTATGGAGGTAAAACTTGAGGTAAAATAGCATAAGTTTTAATTTATTAAAATTTTAGGAGAATGTCATGAAAAAGAACCATTGAGCATTATTCATTCATATTTTTCAACCACTATTTCCCCTTCTTGATTAATACAAAGGCAATGGGTTGCATGAGGACATGCATCATGTTCAGTTTGGGGGAGATATTGGGTTCCTAATTTTTCATTATTTTATCACTTCTTAACATCCATTTCATCCATTTCTACTATTCTTTTATCACATTATTTACCATACTTTATTATATAATTCCATTTCATAATTATTTATGCTCTTGTGGATACGTAATATTTGTTCTCCTTTATTTTTAATAAATTGATGATTATTATGTGTGATATTGCTAATAATGGTTTATAGATAAATTTGTTATAACATCACTCATGATTTTAGCCTCTAAGTTCTCTTGCAGATTGCAAATATGATCTTCAACGCATAATCAAATACTCCAACTCAGAATTTCGCTAGAATAAAATGTGACAATTTTGCATTAGACATTTTGGGCAAACGAAGAAGAATATTAAAAATTCAAGACATGGGTTTTGTTTAGAATGGACCAGATCAATTTCCCACTGATATTTTTTCAGAAATTTGATTTGGATAGGGATAAAAGAAAGGTTCTTCGAAGGATCTATTCACAAATTTTCTGTTGTGGCTGTTTTCCAAATTGCCCCAATTGCAATGACCAAATTCAACTTGTTCTAGCTGAATCAGGATGGAAAGATCTCATCTTGCTTATTGATATTTTGTAATCAATCTTATTGTAAATTTCCCTCTATTGTTTGTATATTTAAAAAGACACAAATAAGGGAGAAGCTATGTAGGAGAGAAAATCAGATATTGAAGGTTTTTCTTTGAGAATGTAACATGAGACTTCTACATTTCATTTTTATTAATGCAATATTGATATTCTGATTATCTAGCCTTTGATCCTTTCTACCAAAACCCTAATCAGGGAGTTGGACCACTCTCCTAATCAGGTGTTGTTGAAGTAATGTGTTCTTAGTTTCTTTTTAATTAATGTATTTCTTCTTTTCGCTGTAATGGTTTGATGTGAATGTTGTGAATTGGCTTGTTGTTACAGATTAATTATTTCTATCATTTCCATTGCTGTTACATATTAGTTATTGTTGTCATTTCCATTTGTTGTTACAGTTTATTTATTATTTCAGATTACATGTTTAATTAATTAACTGAATTCCTGATCAATTGTTGGATTATTAATTTACCCCTGCATATACAGTGCACAATACCCTTGATATAATAAATGACTTCGGATTGACATATTAATGTGTTAAAGGGTTGAATCATGGCATTCACACTCGGACACCAACATTAGTGATAAGGAGCCTTGGGTAGTTCAACAGTTTCCTGACCGGAAGTGAAACTAACCTCAGGACAACAGGGCTTGAAACACTTGAAGTGCCTCGGCAGCCTGTGGGGTTTCGAATTCATCAATAGATAGATCATCATAAACATGTGGTTTTGAAATATCAACAACGATAGAATCAATATCGTGATCAAATATGAGAGTAAATAGATCACGTCAACTACAATTAGAAAAATCAATGAGTTCATCAACATCCTCATGATATGATAAATCAAATATAGGGGTAGATGAGAAGAAAGAATGTTAACCCTCTGCGTTTCCAGAAAAGGTAGATGAAAAATCAAGTGGATTTTCAGTGAAGAATTTGTCCTCTCTGCCATCAAATGATGGAATGAAATCCAGTGTGTTCTGTGAATGATCAGAAGTAGATGCATCCATGGAAAAATTTACACAAGGAAAATCAGAGATAGCAGAATCACCAAAGATGTTAAAAAAAAGTGGAGCAGGCGCGAATAGAAGGAGGTCATCCTTCACAGTGAGTTGAAGTTCATATTCCCATTCATGCTCATCGTAAATGACAATGCAGGTTGGTTTTGCAACACCAACTTCGTCAATGGCTTGATCCTCGTTCATAACAGGTGTAGAATTTGGAATAGAAGAACACAAGACAGTGCAATCCAGAAGATCAACAAAACATGAAGATGAAGGTTGAGGTAAAAAATGCATATGAAAACCCATGGGCTTCCCAACCAAATCTGCACATAAATTCAAAGTAGTGAGGGTGGGAGGATGTGGCAGTTGAATGGAAGTGTGTGCATGCTCTCCCACATCACTCTTCAGGGGTGGAGCTGTTTGATGAGGGGAAGGTGGGCATTCACTTGTGACAGTAACTATGTCCGCTTGTGATTACATAACTCCATCACCAAAGTATGCTGAGCAAGGTTTGAAATTTATCTTCATTTTGGGACAGATTTATTTGTGGCAACAATATTAAAATATGTCCATGAGATATTGGAATTTGATCTGACTTTTCAGATCTTCAAGCATGAATAGATGAAAAAAATTCCAAAAATACATAAGCGGTCCATGCGGGGCCTTCTATTGTTTTAACATTTTTTTTGTCAAGAGATTTAGGATCAAAATGATGGAAAATAGATTCGATTAAATCGCTGAACTTCTTAAATGAGTGCACACAATTGTGAGGAAGTTTCCGGAACCATAATTCTAGGGATTAGTGAAGTGTGTTCGCAAGCAGCATGCTGGCCTCTAAGTCATCAAAATATTCCTCATTCCTCAAGAATGCAAGGAAGTCATGTAATTTCTTAGGCTAGGCCACTTCGCCTTCACCATCATACATGATTTCAGACAAGTGATCAAATAAATCCTTCGTGACTTCAAGTAAATGTGCATTGGATAGATATCTCAGATGGTTAACTACAACAATATCCATGATAGATGTTCAGAGATTGAAAACAAGATATGAGGACTAAACTTGTCATCTAGCACTCCTTCTAGTGCCATAAATGTTGATGGTGTTGGACCCGCCAACATGTCAGGGGATCTCCCTGGTAAGAAGTCCCGACTAAACCTCCGACTGTTTGGAGTAGGAGTCCCAGCATTGGGTAGTCTGATATCACCTTGACCGCAGTTGCGCATAGAGGTAAGTAAGATGTCCTTGTTGGTAGAAAGGGTGTGACCTTGCAGGAAGTCAAGGAAGGTGCATGAAATTCTCTAACACATGAAAGGGGGGAAGAGTGCACCCCTTAGAACCCAAGAGCAGGAAGACATCACAAGATGGAAAGCATGATAGCCAACGATCGTAAGTGATGGATTATATCAACAACACACTTAAATAAGATTTATACAAACACATACAAAATAGTCCATACATACATGCGTAAATTATATCTACGTACGTCATTAAAATAATCAGGATAACCGAACTATAATAACAATATATGCGTGAAACATGTTGGCTCTATTATATTAAAGAAGTGAAATATCCCATCATACATATAACCATGACAACCACTAGCCTTGATAGTGGAACATTACATCACTTCTGCCTGCTCTTGCAAAGAGATGTACTATCTCTGTACTATGGAGAAGCCAAGGCTCGTTACAATACACTCCAAGATTTGTTTAAGTTATACCTATAGGAAGCTTGGTTCCCAAAATCCTATAGAATGAGTTATGAGGTACTATAAATAGAAAAGGGTGGGGAGACCCTTGAAATTCCCCTTTGTGACTCTTCACCTACCCTCGTGACTTTTCAACTTACACATGACTTTTACATTCTACTATTGATACTCGGTCTTTCACTTTTACAACATGTTTACATTACAATCTGAACATGTACCCATGTGAGAAAAAAATGGGCTTGAGTAAGCCATGCAAGACATCACTAAGACTCATAAAACTGTGGGAAGACTAATTATTCAACATCCTCTTGATGATCGATGATGGTGAACTAATGCCAAGCTTGGTAGTCTGTTATGGTGTTCATGTGTTCTTGGTGACATCCTTATGAAAGAAAACTATTGCCTCTATTGGATCTGGGTACAATGATTTTGCACCTCTATCCAACTCATCAGATAGCATGTGCATCATATCCTTGAGTGTAGGTAGACTAATGACATACTGGTGCATAATATTTGTGCTCATTTGCAAGTCTGCACTGGTGGCTATGCACATCAACTGATCGAAGTACATGTTCAACTCCAGTTGAACTTGGTTCTTTTTCTTTGCCACAATGAGTGTGCCAATGGATGGGATTTCATGCGGGCGCACAATGACATCCATCCTCCTGAATACCCATGCATGTGAAGCCTGTAAATTGGTGATGATCTACGAGAGTTCCTCATAGTTCCAGATCTGACTCTAGATGCATGCCTTCAACTCCACTGCCTTTGGCTTCATCATCTTTGGAAAGTGAAATGGGGCTCCCTTGTACCTCATTGTCCATATTTGCATGTGATTGACAAAAGTGTGTAGGTATGACAAGATGCGTGCTCTCCTAGCATAGTGCTGCTGCCAATTGTTGAGATGGACAACTGACTTATGCACGGTGACAAACTTGAAGTACAACTTATGCATGACTATCTTGAGAGACGATACTTCATCTAGTATCACTCTCCTAAAATCTGCTCTAGCGGATGCTATAACTTGCTCTTCTCCCTGCTTGGCCGCTTGTAACTCCTTAGCCATGCGCTTGTTCTCAGCTATCAAGAAACTAACACTTGAGCTGGTGGCTTCAGTATATGCTTTCGTGGAATCAACCAATGTAGCTTGATGTCTGTGCACATCAGACATGATCAATCATTCTTCAAACCATGTAGGAGATGCAAGGACATATGGAGTGGGTACTTTGCACGATTGAACAACTCTGTGTTGTGAATCGTGTTACACAAAATTTTATCACTGTCCCTATACTCCCCATCCACAATCCTAGAGGAAATATATAGTGTACCCAACATGATTTCTGATCATGAAGTAACTCCCATTGTGTCCCTCTTCATGAGCAAAACAATTCCCTTTTGCATCATTTCCCACAAATCTTCTGTTTCTCCCAATTTACAAGACCGATGCTAATGAACCATGTCCTCCTCGTGGCGATATGCAGGGATTACACCTATCCCTAGCGCCGATTAGATTGATTGAGCCCTTTCTCAACCATGCCGATCCTCTTTTGGAATTTTTTTTAAATATGGAGCGAGGCTTCCAGCTCTAGAAGCTTTGTAACAGAAGTTTGGTAAATGGTTAGGTCGGATGGAGTTGAGGAGGTTAGTTTGGGCTCCTTCCCCTTATTAGGATGGAACTAATCCAAGAGATAAGGCCTTCTCCCATGAGAAGAGGAACCATATCCCCTCCATCCAAGCTATATAAACCTCTCTTTTTCCCAAGCACAAGTTAGCTTTTAGTCCTAATTAATTTATGGCTGAAGTTTTTATTTTGGAGTAGTCAGAAAGCTACCCATAGTTTGTAGCTTTCTAGTTTGTGTTTAAAGGAGAATTGTGAGTTCGGTTTGGTGTGAAGACTAAAGGGAAGAGCCTTGAGACTACCTTTGTTGGGGCTATCCATGAGATGCTAGTAGAAGTGTGTGGGAACCTGGATATGTCGAAGGAGAACAAAAACGTCAAGGCATTGGTTGTAATCTCTTCTTGAACTAATACAGATGCAACTATCGATTGATTTCCTACATGAAATGTCATCTCACATATTTATGGCTTAATGTTTCATGACCTGTTAAGTAGGCTGAATGCAATTTGTATGTTATCACGTTTGTTGTTTGCTATTGTTTACTTGTTTCAGGTGTTCAAAGGATGGAAACGAAAGATAGCTGGAGCAAGGAAGCAAGATTGTCACCAAGCAGAATAGTGTACTAAGAGGTAGGCCCTCTTATTTGATTATAGCTTAAGGATATCTTCAATAGATTGTTTGTTAGTGGCTAGAGCCACTCTCTTAGGCTAGAGGAATTGTTTGTGTCCGCACTTAGAATTTACGTGCACCACAAATTAGTGACTCGATTGGGGAGCCAATCCTTTTGTTTGTTTGTTTGTAATTTCATGGTTTTGTGTGAACTTTTCTAGTATCACCATGTCCCTTTAGTCCTGTCTTCTTTGCCTAGTTTACTACTCTGGGTCTGAAATTTACAGTAGCAAGTCTAGCCTCAACCTTAGAATTTTTTTTTCCTTGCATCCTTGGTCAACACATTTATTTTCTTAACAGTTGCATCGATCAACGCGAATTTCTCAGAAACAATCGCGCCGACCCCCTTCTGGCACTTGTTGTCATTTAGGCAGTCACGCCAATGGTTGTAGGTAAAGATTAGGGTTTTCCCTAAATCTCGACTAGTGTGTCTTACTCTCTTGATTCCTGCCTCTAGGCTTGTTTATGTTGTGTTATCCCTGAATGGAAAGATTCATTTGGTTTGGTTTGTGTGCTTGTTGATTTGCCTTCTTTTTACTTGATTTATTGACTCCTTGGATGGTTGGTGGACCCAGGGCATCTAGGTTGTCATCCATTCAGTTGATTGTGAACTCATTGAGTGAAGTAGTTGGTGAATTTACTCCTTGCATTTTGTTTTTCGTCCTTTTGTCTCTTTGATCTCCATCACACAAGTTTCAAAGGTTTCGTTTGCTTAAGCGTCTCTTTTCCAGCATAGATCACATTGCCTGCCTTGTTTTTTATAGAGTCATTGCATCATTTGTTTAGAAGAAAATCTCCTTTGTGTCTTTTGATTTTCTTGAGGATTGATTGTCTCAAAAACTTTTTCATTGAAGTGTTTTATGAAAGATTCATTTTTTCATTTCATAAAAAAAGTACATAATTATGGTTTGTTGCATCAATGAGTTACATTAGTTAGCATCATTGGCGACTAGAGTTGCATTTGTTGGGAAATATACGGGGAGGGGGGGGAGTTGAATCAATATGATCAAATCAATAATTTTATTTCCCAAATAGATTTATATATGCTACTTTAGTGAAGTGAACTAGCGTGTACACGTAATTGTGATTAGAGAAACCAGTGTATATCCGGAGAACTTGTGATTTAGACAATTTATAATGTGTTGATCTTAAACCAATGCATCAGTAACATATTAGACAATGCAGTATGTTAGTGTCAGTCTTTCCAGCCTTCCTCTAGTGATCAAATATGCTCTTACAAAGTGGTTTCAAAGTGTTAAGGTCAAATTTTGTCTTTTCAAAGAGTTTTCAAGCAAAATTTGGTCACTAGGCATTAGGTCTAGGGTTTGTTTTCACTCCTTCTAAAGTTGCCCAAATGTCAGTCTATGTCATCATTCAGCTGAGTCTATCATCATTCATAGGGTTTTCATTATCATGTCAGTGTCTAATGAGTCATTTTACACCTGGTTCATGCTTCAGTTGTTCCTTAGCAAGTTCATTTCCCTCTCCTAGGGTTTTGAAGCCAATTTCTCTTGGACGGTCAAATAAATGGAAAAACTTGTTTCCTGATGTTCATACACCTTCCCCTATCCTTAAAGTACCTTATAAAACACTTCCCATCCCTCAGATCCTCCAAAATACACATTTTTGCACAAACCCTAGTTTCTAGCTACAACCTGGCAATTTTCTAGGTTGGGCCTGTGTTTTTCCCTTTTGGACCCTTTCCCCTCACTCAATCTCTGATATTACACTTTCCCCTACTCCCTAACATCCCTCCCTACTCCCAAAAATTTCCCCAAGAATTTAGAAGCCCCCTATCCCCTTCATTTCGCTTCATTTTGACAAAATTCCTTGTTTCACACATCGGGACAAGTTTCACTTAAATGATGTTTCAGAGAAGTCAAAGATGAATTTTGGAAAACTGAGAGAGGTTTTTGTCCATAACATGCCAAAGAAGACAAACCTCTTTCACGTTTTGCACAAGTGTCATGGTTTGAGAGAAATGTCAAGAATACCATTGCCTCAGGAGAATCAAAGACACCTCTGGAGTGACCTTGGGAAAATCAAGTTTTCTCCTAGCTTGGTTGGCCAAATGATTTTTTTGATGGGTAAAATGATAAGTAGACTCAAAGACCTTTCCAACGAGCCCACTTTTGCTCAATTCTGACACCGGGAAGGCCTTCAAACAAAGTTGCCAATGTGCAAGACCTTTTGAGAGGCCTGCGCGATCTTCTGGGCAGTGCGAGACCTTTTGAGCACCCCTCCACAGTGCAAAAATATAACTGGCGCGACCTTCTAGGCAGTGTGAGACCTTTTGAGTAGCCTGCGAGACCCGTTGAGCTGTCTTGCGGCATACTTCAAAACAATTGCCCAATCTTCCTCCAAGTCATCAAATTTGTTCAAGGTAGACTCTTTACACATTGTTTTGGAGGTTGGTGATGGATGTAAGCCCTCATGCTATGATTTTAACCTCAAATCATGCAAGTGAAAGGACATTAGGTGGCTGCAATGTTAATGAGCAAACTGTGCTAGGCTTTGTGTTGTTTCAAGCTATTTTTCCCTTTGGTTTGTTTCCCTCCTTTCTCTTTCACTCACACTTATAGGTTCATCCCTTTTTCCCATATTATTTTATAAATGAAATGCAAATGCTAGAGGAGGAAAAGGTGCTTGATGAGTTGTAGAGGATTCGTAGTGACCGAGTCCTAAACCGAAGGAGGCCCGGTGATCCATTGCCTGCTGAGTGAGAATCCATGCTCATCCAGGTGAATGCACATTTGGAGAGGCTGTTGGCTAAGGCCAACCAAGAGAAGAAGCTGTTGAGAAACATGAAAAATCACTATTGGGCGAGGATGCATGTTTGCAAGGCCAAAATGAAAATGCTCCAAAGACGGTTGGCCAAAGCACAAAAACGAAAGAAAACGCCCGATCCACTCCAAATTTTGGCCAAAGCTTCTTTGACTGAGCATGGTACTTGATTGGGGAATCCCAGCCCAAATTTCAAGAAATTTGGAGAAAATTTTGTCATTTGTGAATTTTTTGTGCAATTTACAGGTTTTGGCCATTTGAATGGTCGCGTTCCAAGCGCGACTATTTTGGAGGATTGCTCGGAATTTTGAAAACTTGGCATTTTTGGAAGGGGCATGCAAAGAGAAAAATTACCAATACTTGGGAGAAGCCTGATTTTGAGATTTAAGCCTCCAAAAGCTCAAAATACTTACATCAAAAAAATGACTTTCTGCCCACTTTTTGAGTTGCAGAAAGTGACCTTGGGAGAAATGGTTTTTGAGGGGGCAAAACAACTCCAAATTCAGAAATTCCACATGGGATGGAAAGTAGACAGACCAAGATTTCTAATGAGCCATCTTGCACCTGATTTGGACCAGTAGAACCCACACAAAATTTGCAGCAAAGGGGCGCGACTCAAACCACAGGGGGCGCGGCAATGAGAGCCAGCTTTGCCAGAATTGACCTTTTTTGTCAAAAAACTCTGTTTTGACTATGGTTGACCATTTTTACTTGTAGATGATGGATGAATGTAATATTT
>APFE030814475.1:45788-74088 GCA_000404065.3 Pinus taeda | reverse complement strand
TTTTCTATAGAGCTGAGAACAAGTATCTACTTGTTAAAGATGGAATCGAATACTTTGTAAGAGCTCATAAGCTCAAGAATAATTATATTCTCATAAACTCAGGACAGATGAAAAGAATGATAAATTCATGCAAACAGTTCTTACTAATGGTTGTAAAAGAAAGGAAAACTGATAAAACCAATGTATTTGAGGGCTGTAATTCTGATCAACAAGCTGATATAGAAAAGATTGTTTCAGAGTATGATGTCTTGTTTCAAGAGCCTCAAGGTCTACCACCCAAAAAGGGAATAGTACATGATATTATTTTGCAGCAAGATGTTCCTTTGCCTAACATCGGGATGTATAGGTTGTCCACTTTAGAGAATGTTGAAATCAAGAAGCAGGTGTAGGAGTTGCTCGAGAAAGGGTTTATCAGGCCTAGCACATCACCATGTGGGTCACCAATCGTTTTGGTGAGAAAGAAAGATGGCTCGTGGAGAATGTGCATTGATTACCGAGCACTGAATAAGATAACAATAAAAAACCGTTATCCCCTTCCTCGCATAGATGATCTCTTAGATCAATTAAAGGAAGTTGTTTATTTCACCAAGCTGGATTTGCACAGTGGATACCATCAGGTTAGAGTTACAGAGCAAAATGCATGGAAGACTGCTTTCAAAACAAAGCAGGGATTGTATGAATGGCTGGTTATGCCTTTTGTCTTGACCAATGCCCCTGCTACTTTCATGAGATTAATGAATGATGTACTCAGACCTTTTCTTGATGATTTTTTTTATTGTGTATCTGGATGACATTTTGATCTTTAGTAAAACGTGGGAAGAACATTTAAAGCATGTTAAGCAGACATTAGATGTTTTGAAAAGAGAAATTTTTTATGTTAAACTCTCTAAATGTGAATTTGGCAAAACCTCTCTAAATTATTTAGGTCATATAGTAAGGGGAGGTGAATTGAAAATAGATCCCTCTAAAGTGGCAGTCATCATAAACTGGCCTAAGCCCAAGTCTCCTACAGAAGTGAGAAGCTTCTTAGGAGCAGCACAATATTGGAGGAAGTTCATTTCAAATTTTTCCTCAATTGCAACTCCCTTACATGCTTTGACAAGATTGAACAAGGTGTTTCAGTGGGGAGGTAAATAGCAGAAAGCCTTCGACACCTTGAAAGAAAAAATTAGTACAACACCTGTACTAGCACTGCCAGATCTACAAAGACCATTTGAGATCCAAACGGATGCCAGTGAACATACCATGGGAGCAGTGTTGACACAACACAGTAAACCCATATGTTATCATTCTGAGACTTTTAATCCTGCAGTAGTTAACTATCCTACCTATGATAAAGAATTGTATGCCTTAGTTCAAGCGTGTGAAAAAGTGGAAACATTACTTAATGGGCAAAGAGACAGTGATACACACTGATCATCAACCACTTCAATATCTACACTCCCAAACTAAGCTGCAACAATCAAGACACTACAGATGGATGGGTTTTCTACAACAGTTTCATTTAGTCATCAGATATAAAAAGGGAATACATAACAAAGTTGCAGATATGTTATCTAGACCCATTATAAATGCATCTACCATACTTAAGCATAATTATGTGCTGCATGAAAGCTACATAGAACAGTATGCTCAAGACATGGACTTTAAAGATGTGTATGCAACTTTGAGTCAAGGAAAAAGAGTGGAAGAATTGGACTATCATGTGAAGGACCGACTCTTATATCATTGTGGGAAACTCTGCATTCCCCAAATTGAAAGAGTAAAGATAATTAGGGAAGCCCACACTTCTCCGATATCAGGTCACTTTGGAGTAAGTAAAAGAGTTGCATAGCTGCAAAGGTTCTGCTATTGGCCGAGAATGAGTGAGACAGTTTCTAGATATGTAAAAGGGTGTGCTATGTGTGCTAAAAGCAAGCCCAGCAACAGGAAACTAGGCTTGTACACTCCCTTTCCAGTTCCTTCTTACCCTTGGGAAAGCATTTCCATGGATTTTGTTGGAGGACTGCCTAAATCTAGGAAAGGTCATGACTATCTATATGTTATTGTGGATAGGTTCAGCAAAATGTGTATTTTAGTACCTTGTAGTAAACAGATTACAGCTGAACAAACTGCAAAATTGTTCTTTGAACATGTATGGGTTCATTTTGGATTACCCACCTCTACTATATCTGATCGAGACACCCGATTTGTGGGGAAGTTTTGGTCAAGTCTATGGGTACTAATGGGCACCAAATTAAAGAAAAGCACAGCTTTTCATCAACAAACAAATGGCCAGACAGAAGTAGTTAACCGGACAGTGATTCAGTTACTGAGAGGATATTGCAGCAAACATCCTAAGCTTTGGGATGAGCACTTGTGTTATGTGCAGCATGCTTACAATAGAGCCAAACACTCTTCTACACAGAGATCCCCTTTTGAGACTTGCTTTGGTTTCATACTAAGGTCTCCCTTGGATTTTGTCTTTGGTAAAGATACCATGGTTGATGGACACAGTGATGTGGACAAGGCAACTAGGTTCATTGAACAGATCCTGGAGATCCATCAGGCAGTACAGGAACAACTGGAAAAGAGCTAGGCCAAGTACAAGGCTAGGCATGATAAGCATCGAATGGAGCATAGTTTTCAAGTTGGAGACCAAGTCTGGCTGTACATTAGCAAGGACAGGATGCAAGGTGAAGGTAAAAAGCTCAAACCTATCAGGTTTGGACCCTTCAAGATACTTGAAAGGATTGGTGAGAATGCCTTTCACCTTGATTTACCAGCGTACATGCACATCTACTCAGTCGTGAACACAGATTGTTTGAGGTTGTTTGAACCTTCAATGATTGAGGACCCTGAAGAGCAGAGTCAATTACCTTCTGTTGATGACCTGCTACTTGAATACCTGAATGAGTTACAGGAAGACACAGTGCTGGATAGGAAGGTGAGGACGACACGCAGTGGACAGGTGGAATACCTCAGGATTGGGCTTAGAGGTTCGAAGCCGAGTAGTGCAAAGTGGATTGAGGTTGGACAAGTGAGACAGCAGTTTCCTCACTTAGTCGATGCTTGAAGAAAACCAACTTTTGGTGGTCCAAAAGCTTTTCAGTTGGGAGGCCGTGATCCAAATCGGATCCATAAACGACTGTCATAGAACCGTGACCAAAATAGGTCGAACAAATCCTTAAAGAATCCAAAACAGCAATCGAAAACACCCTGAACCAATGGCCATGGCAATTGACGTGGAATGACGAGGACCTCGGTCAAAGCGCACTGACCGAGGCCCATGGAGACTGTGCGGGAGGCCAAAATAGCCCATGGGAGTCCCGGATCGGGAAAAGGAGCTGGTTTTCGATGCGCGTTAGCGCATCGCTAGGCGAAAAGGGCTAAAATGGAAAGCCTCCAGCACTCGGTCGCATGGAGGAACCGAAGGACCGCGGGCGGAAAAAGGAAAAGGCGCCGAAGGAAAAAGGCAGGACCCACACCGAAAAACCGGTGGTTTCCCAAGATGCCCTTGAACGGTAAGCGGTTTTGGAGAAAGCGGAGCAATCACAATCAGCGATCGACGCGTGGCAGCGGAGGAGAGAGAAAAACTGCCGCGATCGTGCGCTATCAGTCGAGCAAGTCAACCACACTCGACGTGCGAATGACATTGGATCTGGCGGAGCCCAGATCAGACGGCTGAGATTGCACCCGATAGACAGAGCGGAATTGACAAGGGATTAAGCCACGACTAAAAGGATTTGGAATCCGTTGACCGCCACAATGGAGAAAGCCACGAATCGGCAAGCGGGCTAGCGCAGTTTCAATGGAGACACGTGGCTACTTCCTGAGCATTATGCTGACGCCGAATAGAGAATTCCAAGCACATAGGCAACAGGTGAATCGACGCAGGAAGGAGAGGAAACGAACAGACATGGAGGTTGAATGGCTAAAGCCATGAGCAGAGATAATGAATGAGATGAGAAGAGAGATTCAGATAGAAGAGTCCAAGCAATCAAGAGATACAGTGAGCAGTGAACCCTGAGCACAGAGAGCAGTAAAGCCAAGCAGAGGAGATAGAGGGCCGAGCTGACCACAGGCAGCATCGAGCACCAAAGAGTTTGAAGATTCAAGCCTTCCCATAGAGGAATCTGTTTGGATTGAGCATCATAGTTGGCTCTTTCCACTATAGACCAAAGGTCATAGAGCTGGTAGGAAGAAAAGAGTCTGTGAACTCTGAGTGGCTTGGGAAATCCAAGAACCACCTTGCCAAGCAAAATCTGCTGTCAGGAGAACTCATATTGAGTCCTTGCATTGTAAATTCTTTGTTGTAAGACACAATAAAATAAGGCCACCACTGAAGTTGGACCGGAGACATAGCCCTGGAGAATAGGGTGAACTCCTTATTAAAACCTGTTTGTGTCTTTGTGTTGCTTACTGTATTTCTTTGTTGTCTTTCCATGTAAAACGTCTGTGTGTTGGCAATCTGATCGATCCGTTGTTTCAATCACACAGAACACACACCAGCTAATGAGTCTGTAATACCTTTTGTTTATTAAATCTTTAACTGAGGTCACTCACAGGGTGATTATCAGATCAAGAATGGAGAGGGAAGGGATCATAGTAACAAACCCTGCCCCAAGTTATTGTTGCATTTACCTGTACAACTTGGGCAACAACAAGACCACCTCATGTTGCTGATGTCTGACAAATGTGATACAACTATCTCTCACTGTCCATCAACACTGCACATACTTTGATTCATCTGATAACCCTGTAACTGAACCACCCTACATCTACGTTGTTGTTGACACTACTCTATGCCTCCCTGCACTGCTACCAACACTGCCTGCATTGCATCTAATCTCATGCTACTGCAACTTAGAACTGATTTACAGATCAACTGTGTCCCTACATTGGCTCTGCCACTGTTTCTTGAGTCTCTGACTTCAACTAATCTCTGCACTATCTACTAAGTAATTGTCTAAACTCATCTGTCTTTGCTCCCCTCTAGTAACTAACTGCAACTAGTCTTTGCACTATCACTCAAGATTTGACTGCGTCTTCTAACACCGATCATCCTGACACTAAAAACTGTGAGCCCCTGTAGCAAAGGTAGTGATCCATATGAAGAGTATGTTGCAACTGCTGCTTCTCTTCCATGAACCCTACCCAAACCTACAACTTTGAAGCCTTACACTCCTCCATCTAGAGGTATAGTTTCTACCAATGCAAACTCCTCCAACCTAGAGGTCAACTCATCTATCTTTACCAAAGTTGTTGTTTGCTCTTGCGACGCCTTCTTGTCCTTATTTTTCTTGGGACACTGGGTGCTATAGTGACCAAACTCACCACACTTGAAGCATTTGATTTTTGACAAATCCTTCTTCTTCTCTCCTCCCTTTGAGCCTTGTCCTTGACGGGGAGCTTTCTTCGCCTTCCATTTAGATGCAAGGACTACGTTCTCTTCATCTTTCTTAACCTTCAGCCCTTTCCTATTGGTGCTCATAGTACCCCGAACAAGACTGAGCCTTAGCTCCTCTTGTGTGAAATCATTCCATAGACATTCCCAATCAAGCATTTTTTCTCGTCTAGTGATTCTGTGAACAAATGTTTCCCACTCTCAGGTAAACCCATTTAGTTCTATTTGCACAAGTTAATTTCCCTATGGTTTCTCACCTACTGTTGCTAGCTCATCATGGATGTCCCAAATTATGGGGAGATAAGGAGTCATGCCTTCACCCTTCATCATCTTTGTGGTCCTCAACTTCTCCTTGAGAATCATTTTACGATTATCTGATGGATCCTAGTATAGCTTCATGACGAAATCCCACATTTCCTTTGTTGTTGCCTTCTTTGTAATATGCGGAACAATATGATCTTGGAATCCATCCAAGACCATCCTCTTTGTCTTATCCACCTCTTTCTTGAAGGTAGCCAACTGTTGTGGATCTGCTAGCTCTACCAAGACATTCGTCACGAAATCCTTCAAACCATGGTCATCTAACAGAAACTGCATTTTGGCCTTCCAGATGCCAAAATTCGATGCTCCGTCAAGTCTATCCCGATCTCTTAGAACTGTTGTGGCCATCCTTGTGAAAAAATTCAAAAATTGGGAAATAAACTGAAATATCCTCTCATTCTTGGTTGGCCTTCTTTATGCTACTCTCACTCCATCCTGGAATGCACAGATCTGCTCCTGTTTGCCTCTAAAAATCCTTCTTCAGTCCTCAAACTGCCTGCTACTCCACAACTGGGAAACTCACTCAACCTTCTGGAAGTTGTTCTCTGGAATTTGGCACATGATTTGCTGCTCCAGAAGCTCGCACTGGCTGATTGGAAAAACTACTATAGCCTACTGCAACTGGAAATCTCGGATCTCCTCCTAGAAATTGGATCTCGAATCCCTTGGAAAAATTCTAGAAATTCCTCTTTCTCTGTGTGCTTTTCTCTTCCACCTAGAATTGATCTGCTGCTGGAAACCAACTGGGCCTAGATTTGCTCAACGAAATCATTGATCTACTCATTGAAACCCTCTATCTGACAAATCCAGTGCCTACAAACTCTGCTTCTAAGGCTAATCGAATTTTCCTCCAACCTGGATCTGGAAATCAAACCCTCCTGCCTCTGCAAATTCGCACTTCCTAGTGGTCTGCTTAGATATGCGAAATCCATGCTCAAAGCTCCCTCTAAACGTGCACAATTTCTCCTCCTCGCTACTGAGCCTCTAGTCTGATAAAAAATCGCTTTGATACCATGTGAAATTTCCTCAAATTGCAATAAATGGAATTTACTCTTCTAATTGGTTAGCAGTTTATTAATTTTATGATTAATATCGAATAAATTGTTGATTTTCCACGTCAATGAGAATCTGGTTTGTGTCTTAAAATCTTTGATAGAAACACACTTAAGTGCCACAAAAATACTACTTTGAACAACATAAATCACACACATCAGTGAATCAACTAGTGCACATGACAACTTTTAACTTTTTCAAACCGTGCCACTACATGTTATATTACAAACTAGAATACAATAGTTCTAGGGATCCAATACAAGGGATCATTGCCCTTACATACAACCCTGATACAAGGATACAACTAGGGCTTGGTGTCAGTCACTTTGACTACCAATCTACCCTAAACAAGACATACTTGACCTATTTGCTGAAGTGGCGCCACGTAGCCTTTTCAATCCACATGCCCTAAACACAATTGCAGGTCCTTTGCAACCTATCCAATATGCCACTATCACTGATCACTACAACTTTAGTGTCATTGAACTTTGGCCTTCTGATCTGCTTACTACCATCCTTCTAGCTCCATTAAGAAGACTGCTCATTGTGTCTTCTGAAACTACCCACTTTTCACTGAACTAGGGCTCCAAATCTTCCTCCTAACAACTGATGGTTCCTTTCATGAACCAGTACTTGAGGTCTGCATCTTGCACAACATCCTTCATGTATCTTGCACTATGAAAACCACTATTCATACCTGGAACAACTCCAAAACCCTTCAATAATCTGCTCCTCTTCATGACAGTTCCATCCTCACTCGGCACCCTACTTTTGTCTCATATTTCTGCTTTAGGTAAGGCCTTCTTTTGGGTTTGTTGTCCCACAAATGCCAACGCTCTCCATCTCAGGGTCTGCGACCTGTTTTTCATAAATAACTTCACCAACTAAGGGACTCAACCCTGCCTCCTCTATGTAGATCTATGTTGATGTGGGGTAGCATCGGATGTGCTCTAGCCATGAAAATTGGTGGAGAGGCTAAAGAACATGAGATCTCCAAGACCCAGAAATGGTTTGGTGAAATTCTATCTAGTGAAGGAAATATTAAAACAATTAATATTTTTAATGGGTTCCTAAGTCTAAACTTAGGAAAATAAAAATATTAATGGGTATTAATATAAAACTGGGTTAGAAGGTTCTAAAAGACATGGATCAAGCCAAATCTAATCTTAGCCATTGATTAGAGATGTAATCTCGGTCGTTGAAGACTCAACAAAAAAAGTATAAGAGGAGGCTTGATGGTCAGTTGGAGATACACCAAAGTGATCAGTGATTCGATTTTCTAAAGCGGGGTTTGCTAAGAGAAATCGAATTAGTGATCAAAGTTACATCAAGGGGCAGTGAGTACGAGGCAAAGAGGAAAAGATAGTACCAGAAGACCAGCGCAAAGGTAGAGAGGCAAATGCAAAGCCAAAGGGAGCCACATAGTGGCCAGTAGTGACTGCACAGAGGCCAGAAGGGACTGTGTCATCCATGCAGAGGCTGCAGAAGTGACGCAAAGGGCCAGAGAGGTTGTGCAGAGCCTTAGAGGGCTGATACAAAGGGTTTCAGGCTGACGTAGAGGACAGGAGGGCTGACGCAATGCTTCAAATTGTGCTAGAGAGGGTTTCGTGGGGCAGACTTTCAAAATATCTGCTTCCAAAGAGAGGTATTACTGCCAGATTTTTTGTCTTTGTCGGGTGAGCCAGTTTGGCACCTAGTGTACTTAGAAAAACTGCTTAATAATAAAAACCCTCATAACTGTTGCACCGGTTTTCCCAAGTTCGGTTTCTCTGCCGACGATTGTCCAAAAATAACGGTGTCCCTTGTGTGTTTGTCTATTTCTTTTAGTTGTTGATTTGTAGATGGTTGAGATTGTATTGTGTTTATTTCAGCGTTTATATGGCTGAATAACTTGTTAGTAATTAAACAAATAGGCAAAATAAACCAGAGAATACAAATAAAATTTCTAATGGGTAATACTTAGAAATTTCAACATGGTATTAGAGCGTTGCAGATCACAGGAGAGTTGAATCAGAGGATTTGCAGCAAAAACAACTGTCTCAAGTGACAGAGGTTGTTCCTAGGCAGAAATCAGTAGAGAAGGGTTGACACAGAGGGCCTGCGTCATCAATTCGAGCCAAACAGAGGCCAACGCAGAGGTAGAAGAAAGCAGAAGAGGCTCACGAAGAGCCACGCAGAGACCAGGAGGGTTGAAGCAATTGGCCAAGGAAGAAATTCAACGAGTACTAAGAGTGCGCAAAGCCTAGAGGCTTAGTTCTTCAATTGTTGGGGCATAGGACGCTATGGATAGATCGGAGAGAGTGAAGCTGGTGAGGTACTGTTGCTACTGAGATAGAACAGTGCCTAACGAGACAGAACCAAGGTAGAGGGAGTCACTACCTAGGTGGATTTCTAGCTAAGGAATCCAAATCAGTGTTGCAAGAGCATAGGGGATCAGAGAGGTGTGACTCAACGTTTGGCAGGCGGATTTCCCGGAGGGAAATTGAAACTTAGAGGGAGTCTAGCAGAAAACTTCCAGGAGGGAAGTAGCAACTCAGAGGGAGTCGAAGAGAGAACTTCCAGGCGGGAAGTAGAGACTCAGAGGAGTCGAAGAAGAGCAGAGAGATGGCCATGAATGGACTGAGGTATCAGGATAGGCTAGACGGGGCGTCCAACTTTATCATTTGGAAGGCCAAGATCTTGTCCATTCTAGATAGACTTCGTATCAAGGCCTTCACCTTGAGAACCGTGGCTATCCCAGTCGATCCAACTAACAACGAAAGGTATGAGGATGCGATGGCCAAGGTGAAATACATAATCCTTGATGGGGTCAAGGATCATGTGGTCCAACATATTGCTGAGAAGGAGACGGCAAAGGAAATGTGGGATATCTTGAAGACATTGTATCAAGGCATTTCTGTGCAAAGGAAGATGCTACTGGAGAATCCACTGCGATCGTACCAGATGCAGAAGGGGGAGCAGATAGATCACTTCCTCGACAGGTTGTAGGAGATCTAGGACCAACTAACTTCCATAGGGGCCACGCCGAATCAAGAGTTAATGGTGAGGATCGCCCTGAACGTAGTCTTTGAGGAGTGGGAGATGTTCGTCCAAAGCATTTTGGGCAGAGCGAATCTTCGAGGATGGGAAGAATTGTGGGAAACTCTTCGCCAAGAAGAGATCAGACGGTTGACCAAGACGGGAAGTAACAACAAAGGAGCCTGGGTCAAGAAAGAGGAGGAAGAGGATGCAGCTCTAGCATCTGCAGGGAAGCAGGAGAAGAGGAAGAAAAGGGACCTCTCCAAGATAAAGTGCTTCAACTCTGGGGAACTGGGGCATTATGCGAACCAGTGTCTGAGGAAGAAGAATAAGGGAGAGGCGTCTGACTCTAAGGTAGTGTTAGCAAAGGCAAAAAAGCAGGTAGAGGATGATGACGATTGTGCCATAAGCGCTCATGTACCTCTAGAGAAGAGGTGGGGAGACATCGAGTTGTAGTCAAGAGGACTACAGGCGATGAGGGGCAAGATCCTTGAGGTACCCAAACTCTTAGATCATACCTGGCTAAGGGAGCCTCGAAGTGAGAGTAGCAGGATGGCGGATGTCAGTAGAAACAAATGCGGATGAAGTTGTAAAGAGTGCTAGAAGTGCAGTAGTCCTTGGCAGCACAGAGAGGCTTTGAGCAGTGCGAAAGGCACAAAGGAGGTTGCAGCAGTGCAGGATGGCATAGAGAGGTTTGCAGTGGTGTGAGAGGCACAAAGTTGTTGCAGCAATGCAAAGACAGCAGAGGGAGCATAGTATAGCGGCAAAGAGAGCTTCACCATCGGGAGGGTTTCTAGCCTGACAAGGATGTCAATAGTTGGGTGGATCAGTTACTTACTTCTCAATGACTAAGTTGCAGTGCAATAGCAATAGTACTAGCACGATGCAGCATGATGAGAGAGAACTGCAATGCATATGCAGTGTTGGGAGAAAGGACCAGTAGCAACACGGATGCAGAGGGAGTTGACATATAGATGTAGCAGTGGCAGTGGTAGCCATGGGCAGCAGTACAAGATGCAGCAGTGCAAAGGATGTTGGGCGGGGAGACCTAGCATCAGCACAGGTATCAGTGTCGTATGATCAGGGTGATGCTCAGTGGTGGAATATTACAAGAGCACATTCCTCACTAGGAGGGAGTGTTGATTTGGGGTAGCATCGGATGTGCTCTAGCTATGAAAATTGGTGGAGAGGCTAAAGCACATGAGATCTCCAAGACCCAGAAATGGTTTGGGGAAATTCTACCCACTGAAGGAGATAATAAAATAATTACTATTTTTAATGGGTTCCTAAGTCTAAACTTAGGAAAATAAAAATATTAATCGGTATTAATATAAAACTAGGTTAGAAGGTTCTAAATGACATGGATCAAGCCAAATCTAATCTTAGCCGTTGATTAGAGATGTAATCTCGGCCGTTGAAAACTCAATAGAAAAAGTATAAGAGGCTTGAGGGTCAGTTGTAGATACACCAAAGTGATCAGTGGTTTGATTTTCTAGAGCAGGGTTTGCTAAGAGAAATCGAATCAGTGATCAGAGTTGCAACGAGGGGCAATGAGTACAAGGCAGAGAGGCAGAGATAGTAATGGAAGACCAACGCAGAGGCAGAGAGGTAGATGCAGAGCCAGAGGAAGCCACATAGAGGCTAGCAGTGACTGCACAGAGGTCAGAAGGGTCTGCGTCATCCACACAGAGGCTATAGAAGTGACGCAGACGGCCAGAGAGGCTACATAGAGCGTCAGAGGGCTAACATAGAGGATTTCAGGCTGACAACGTGCTTTAGATTGTGCTGGAGAGGGTTTCGTGGGGCAGACTTTCAGACTATTTGCTTTCGAAGAGATGTATTACTGCCAGATTTTTTTATCTCTGTCGGGTGAGCCAGTTTGGCACCCAATGTACTCATAAAAGCTGCTTAATAATAAAAACCCTCAGAACTGCTCACTAGTTTTCCCAAGTTGGGTTTTTCTGGGGACAATTGTCCAAAAATAACTGTGTCCCTTGTGTGTTTGTCTATTTTTTTTAGTTGTTGATCTATAGATGGTTGAGACTGTATTATGTTTATTTCAATGTTTATATGGCTAAATAACTTGTGAGTAATTAAACAAGTAGGCGAAATAAACCAAAGAATACCGATAAAATTTCTAACAGGTAATACTTAGTAATTTCAACAATCTAGAGAAATATAAGCACAAACTTTAGGGCACATCTTGATGGACTGACCAACATAGGAGCTACCCTAATCTAGGGCACATAATACACTGTCCTAATCCTTTAGGACAAACCCCCCATCTCTTGCATCAATCAACTTGAGAAGCAAATCTTACACGGTCCTGGGCATATATTTCAGAGGATTTAATCTCCTTTTAGGTCTCTTGAACAACTACAGGAGAACCCTAGTCTAGACCTTCATATCTGTCCTCAAGCCCTGTGTTAGACCCTTCTTTCCATAATTGATCCACAAATGCATGCGGCCTTCTTTCCTGTGGCAGACTAGTCATACAACCCTCCTAAAACTCTACTAACAGGGGTCTTGGCTCTCCTATTTGGGATCAAAAATACCCTGTAGTTAGATTTCTGAAGGAAAACACCCTAATGCATGCCCGAAATACTACTTGTCAACTTGTCCTGCCTTCTCCCTAGCTCGGTCTACCAGATCCCAAGAGATAAGACCTAATCTCGTCCTCTTGTTCATGCTTGATCAGCCCTGAGGTCTACAACCACCTCTATTTTGCCTCTAGCCCATGTTTGCATGCCCTTAGATTGTTAAACGCAGCCTCCCTAGTAGCCCATGCTTGGCCTCCTTTTGGACTACATCTCGACGAGTCTCTTGATCAAATGAGCTCCTCCCACTTGATTATCTGGCCTCCTCTTAAGCCTCTTTAAATAGCTCTTCCTTGGGCCTCATAGGAACCCTCTAGATCTTAGGGGTTTTGTCTGCTTAGACCTTAGGAAATGTTAATTTTCTTGATAATTTCTTTTTCGATTTTAAACTCCATCTTGGGTCTAAAACCCCTCTACTTGGGTTCTTTGCCCATAAAGCCTTTTGTGACCAAACACCTCACAAACCCAACTCCTAGGCTTGTGGATTACCTCCCAAGCTACACAATTCAATACTCCCTCTTAGCAAAGGGAGGTACTTCCACTACTTGGACGTATCCATCATCATCACTGGTGACACTAGCCCATTTGGCATCCATCACTGCAACATACCCTGTAGGATGGATCACAATATCTCTGTAGTGTCTTTGCTTCATCAAAACCTAAAGATCTCAAACTTCCATAGGGTTTCTCCCTCTGAATCTACACAATCTCCATTGACTCAACATGCTTCCACTATGCACACTTTGATCCACTGACCCTTCAAAGTAGCTTCGATACCATGTTGACTTTCCATGGAAATGAGAATCTAGTTTGGGTCTTAAAATCTCTAACAAAAACACACTCAAATGCAACAACAACACTACTTTCCATAGCGAAAATCACACACATCACTGAATCAACTAGTTCACATGACAATTTTTAACTTTTCCAAACCGTGCCACTACATCTTATATTACAAACTAGAATACAAAAGTCTTAGGGATCCCATACCAGGGATCATGGCCCTTACATACAACCCTGGTACAAGGATACAACTAGGGCTTGGTGTCAGTCACTTTGACTACCAATCTACCCTGAACAAAACATACTTGACCTACTTGTTGATGTGGTGCTCCGTAGCCTTTTCAATCCACATGCCCTAGGACCTAAACACATCTACAGGTCCTTTGCAACCTATCCAATATGCCATTATCACTGATCACTGCACCTTTAGTGTCATTGAACTTTGGCCTTCTGATTTGCTTACTACCAGCCTTCTAGCTCCATTAAGAAGACTGTTCATTGGGTCTTCTGGAACTACCCACTTTTCACTGAGCTAGGGCTCCAAATCTGCCTCCTAATAACCCATGGTTCCTTTCATGACCCTGTACTTGAGGTCTGCATCCTGCACAACATCCTTCACTGCATCTTGCACTATGAAAACCACTATTCATACCTAGAACAACTCCTCCAAAACCCTTCAATAGTCTGCTCCTCTTCATGACAGTTCCATCCTCACTCGACACCCTACTTCTGTCTCATATTTCTGCTCCAGATATGGCCTTCTTTTGGATTTGTTATCCCACAAATGCCAACGCTCTCCATCTCAGGGTCTGCGGCCTTGTTTTCATAAATAACTCAACCAACTAAGGGACTCAACCCTTCCTCCTCTACGTTGCTATAGAAAAATATAAGCACAAACTTTAGGGCACATCTTGAAGAACTGACCAACATAGGAGGTGCCTTGATCTAGGGCACATAATTCACTATCCTAATCCTTTAGGACAAACCCCCCATCTCTTGCATCAATAAACTTGAGAAGCAAATCTTACACGGTCATGGGCATATATTTCATAGGATTCAACCTCCTTTTAGGTCTCTTGAATAGCTACAGGAGAACCCTAGTCTAGACCTTCAAATCTATCCTCAAGCCCTGTGTTAGACCTTTCTTTTGACCTTCTTTCCATCGCTGATCCACAAATGAATGCGGCCTTCTTTCCTATAGCAGACTAGTCATACGAACCTCCTAAAACTCTACTAACAAGGGTCTTGACTCTCCTATTTGGGATGAGCAATACCCTGCGGTCAGATTTCTGAAGGAAAATACCCTAACGCATGCCCAAAATACTCCTTTTCAACTCATCCTGCCTTCTCCCTAGCTTGGCCAACCAGATCTCAAGAGATAAGACCTAATATCATCCTCCTCTTCATGCTTGATCAGCCTTGAGGTCTACAAGTACTTTTGTTTTGCCTCTAGCCCATGATTGAATGCCCTTAGATGGTTAAACTCAGCCTCCCTGGTAGCCCATGCTTGGCCTCCTCTTGGACTACATCTCGACCAGTCTCTTCATCGAATGAGCTCCTCCCACTAGATTATCTAGTCTTCCCTTAGGCCTCTTTAAATAGCTCTTCCTTGGGCCTCATAGGAACCCTCTAGATCTTAGGGGTTTTGTCTGTTTAGACCTTAGGAAATATTAATTTTCCTTTTAATTTCTTTTTTGATTTTAAACTCCATCTTGGATCTAAAACCCCTCTATTTGGGTTCTTTGCCCACGAAGCCTTTTGTGACCAAACACCTCACAAACCCAACTCCTAAGCTCGTGGAGTACCTCCCAAGCTACACAATTCAACATAAATCACACTGCAATTATTCACAAATAAATTATGCGGAAGCGAAATAAAATGTTGGAACAGAGAAAGTAGATGCACACACACACACACTAAAATTGACACAATAATTTTTGGACAATAGTCCTCTGAAAAACCTTGAAGGGAAAACCGATGTAGCAGATGAGGGTTATTTTATTATTACACAACAATCAAAATATGAATACAAAAATCTAGATGCCAAACTAGCTATCCTTTGGAAAATCTACTGGCGAAATAATTTGGAGAAAGTTTCTCCCTTCTGCAAATAATCTCAACCTCCCTTTGACCTACTCGAACCCCACTGAGAAAACTCGGCCTCCAGGAATTCGCACTGCCTGGCCTTGGAATTTTGCGCTACCTGGTAGATGGCTCCAGATGAGCCGTCCTGCCTCCCTCTACCTCTGGAATAAGTCGCTCTACCTTCCAGATGATCTCTCGGCCTCCAGCAATTGATTTGACCTCCTTTTCCTGGGTTTCTGGCTACTCGCATTGGCTATGTGACCCTCACTGTAGAAATATTCATCCTCCCTGCTACTACTGATCTGCTACTGGGAATCTCTATCATAAACTCCTTTGTTGCTCCCTCAATCACTGTTGCTCTGGCGCGGGCTCACTTCCTTGCTGAATCATTGCCCTGGATAGCTTAATCTGCCAAGGTAACTCGCTCTCCCTCTTGTTCAATGTGTCGCACTCCATCCCCATCGGTTTTCTCTTATAATCTCTCATTTGAGCACCAACGACCATGATTAAATTGTTATCAACGGCTAAGATCATCTTGGACTCAATCCCTGTGAGTCTTCAAATCTTTCTCAATCTTTCTCAATGAATTGTTGTTAATTAATCAATTTTCCTAAATTAGTCTTAGGCAATTTTTAATTATTGATAAATGAACTTAATTGAGTGGTCTCTAGGTGTTTTCTTCTGAAACGTTTCTAGGTTTTGGAGATCTTGTGTTCCTTAGCCTCTATGACACAAATCGAGACTAGAACACTTTTTCTGATGCGACAAAAAAAACATTCAACAATAGTGTGATCTTTGGGAGAAGCTAGTAAGACTTTCCACGAAAAACTCTTGAAAAGGAGGCAACACAAGACCTAGGGTTGAGATATTTAACAAGATGATTTCATCCAAGGTCAAGGTAGACAAGAGAAAAGGCAATTAGTGATCTACTCCAACGAGTACTAAAGCAAATGCCTTCAACGAAATCCCCAAGTTGAAGGATTAGCTTAGCTAGGGCATCAAATTTCTGGAGATTCCACCATAGGAAATCCACCAAAACTTGAGGATCACCAGAGGAGACATTAAGGAAGACTTTTGTCCAATTGAAATTCAAAACGTCTTCCTCTAATGGATTTCAGATCAAGCCCTAGATAGGCCTCCTTATCCTTAAAAGGACAAGGAAAAGATGGTAAAAGAGAGAAATTTATGAATTTTGTGTGATCACCAAGGATTTAAGACTAGTGCCTAGCAATTGGGAGAATTGGTGTCAAAGATAATCTTGATAAGGCAACTCACTCTTCAAGGAGACCTAGAAGTAGTTTCACTACCCTTAATGAAGCAGCTTCACCACACTTCTAGATATTTATAGTTCGATGGCAATTGTTAATGATTTTTCAAGGATACATTTGGAACAAATCCCCCGGGAACATTCATTCATTTATTCTCTATGCATAACACATGCAAAATTTCCCAATAGTTTCAATGCTTAAACAATATTTCTTGGATTAGGGCATATTAACAACCATGAGACAATATTCCATGCATTAGACATTAATCAAAATCCAAAATATAACATTAAATAGGACTTACAAGACAATGAAGAAGATATCCATCCATCACAATTCCAAAAAGAAGCTCCAAGATAGATAGCAAAACTAACCAAACATCAAAATTCATCCAAATCCTCCCTCAAATTGCAGGTTTGAAATTCTCAAGAAGAGATATCGAAAATCCAAGTGATGATGCTAGGGAGAGACTAGCTCTCTCCTATTTATACAAGAGTTAAGAGTTCAATTTGCAAAAATGAAGCCCCTTTACATGCCTATGATGCCAAGTAACCCACCCATGGATACAAGCCAACCATGATAGCTCAAAAATCAAATTGAATAGCCCTCTTAAGCCCACATCATGCATGTGTGGAGGCCTAGAGGAGCAATGTTGAGGCCTCTTGTGCCAAGAATGAGAGAGAGGGCCTCAATATAATGTCCCAAATATAAATTTTGTTGAAAATTGCTTCTGAAAATTATGCCGTCAATTTAAATAACAGTTTGCACAAATTCAACGATCAATTTAACAACAAAACTGGAAGATACAATCTGCAACTCAACTATGATACCACTGTAACGTCTCGTTTAGATTTTTCCACTAAAATTATAAAAACTTTCATCAAGAAAACATGTTGTGAATTCTATTCAATAATACCATGAAAATGTACCAAGAAATTGTTGGGAGATAATAAATAAACCTGGAAATAAAAAGTGTCGCTACTAGACAAATTAACAAATATTGCAAATACACATAAAACACGGAATATGTGCAACAAACTCAGCTTTATTTATAATGATATAAAATATGATAATACAATAGTTGGAAGTAGCTAAGACAATAATGACCACCAAATAGTCTGCGGCAATACTAAACTTGACCTCCAAAATAGCAACTAGAAACTAACGCCCAAATTGAGAATCTGAATGATCCTCACTCCAATCTTCAGATTTATTGTAGATCTGATCTCCAATAACAATGTTGAAGCTCCATGAGATTTTTGGGTGAAATCTCCCCAATGGTCAGTTGGGTTTCCATACAACTCACAAGAAATGGAAACCCAAGGGTTTTCGTCTCGGGGCTTACTAAAATTCGAGAATCTTATTCTCAAACATCTCTATAAGAAAATGTGATATCCCCAAATTTGTGAGCATTGGAGTCACTAAGGAATTTTGCCCAATTTTAGTAATATTAATTAAAAAGGGGCAAATATTATTGGATAAAGGTGGCTAGTATTATTTTATTGGAGAATAGCAGCAAATTATTATTTTATTAAATGACGGCAAAAGTAACTTAGTGGAAAATGGCCCCCACTAATAAACTAATATTAAAAAAGGAGTCTAGAGGCATGAGGAGAAATTATAAAAGGAGGATGGGCTCATTTTGTGGATTATCTTTTGACTATTACATTTCACCTTTCATCTTCTCTTTGGGTTGTGTAGGACAAGAAGAAAAGTGTTGTTTAGCACGCGGAATTCCAAGTGGAATTCCACCTCTACCTTTGGTGAACTTTGAGTGTCACCCTAGGGGAGTAAGAAGGAGTTCATAATAGGGCATCTCTAAGAGCTACATTACATACTATTTATGTAAAAATTCCTAAACCTAGAATCCCTATTGCAGCAAACTATGTTACTTCTCCTACTTGTTAATACAAGCTATTTAATGTGTTCTACGGTAAATATCGAAGTAAATACAACTGCAACATTCACTATTTAAAACAATATGCCAAAACAAGAAATTGAACAAGAAAAAGATACAACACAATGACAGTTATTTTTGGACAAATGTCCCCAAAAAAACCCAATGTGGGAAAACCGATGCAACATATCTGGGAGTTTTTATTATTAAGCAGAAGTTGTTTCTGAATAAAAACTCTAGATGCCTTACTGGCAATCCAGTACAAAGAATACCATTCGGCCTAAGAAATTAGTGAGATTGCCTCACTCTACACTACAAGTCCCGGCTGATTCGATAGTTGAACCAATGAGTCCCTGGCTACCTCTGTGCTGCCCCTACATAGTCACTACGTGGGCCTGCATCACTGCCTTTGAGGCACCATGTCACCTGTCTACTGGATCAATTTTCTCTCATGAGCTTTGACTTCAGCCCTCCCGGCTTAGAATGTCAAACCCCCAGCAAAATCTTAGACTTCTGCTTGGAAGGCACTCCACTACTCTGCGTGAGCCCTTCCTGGCTCTGCGTCACCCTCACGAGGCACTGCGTTGCCTTCTCTGTGTCTTTCTCTGGCTCTCTGTTGCGTATTCTTGGCTCCAGAGAAGATCCTCCAACCAAAACTATCTCTACCCATCTCTGCGTGATCACCATGAAATCACCGCATTGCTCGCTGGCTCATCAATTCTATCTGATTGATCAGCTCTCAATGTATTTTCCAAATGACCCTCAAGCCTCCTTAAATAATATTCTCGTTGACATTCAATGGCCTAGATTAGAAGCTAATCAATGGCTAATATCATTTCTGCTTGATCCTCATCTTCTTCTAGAAGTTACCCATAGTTAGATTAATACCCATTAATTATTTTAATTTCCTTAAGTTTAGACTTAGGGACCCATTAAAAATAATTAATTATTTTAATAAAACTGCCTCTAGGTGGAATTTCCCAATGCAATTTCTGGGTATTGGATAATGCATGTGTCTTAAATTTTGAGATTTAGAGCACATTTGATGCTACCAGAAATCAACACTCTTTAGAGAGGAATGTGCTCTAGAAATGCCTCCCACTGAAGCATCACCTTGACTTCATAACATCGTCTTCTGCGTTGTTGATGTCTGACATGTTGTCCAGAACTACTGCGCTGCTACTGCAACTGTATTGCTGCTGACCCTGCCACTGTCAACACTGCATCTATACTACAATTCCCTCTCAAGTGTTGCATCTGTGCTGTTGCTAGCACTACCACTGCTAACCCTTCATCTGCATTGCAACTGAAAAACATCCCAAAATCTGAACAAGTGTTCAGCATAAATGCATCTTGATGTTGAAGATCTGACTGTTGCTAGTCCCACGCTATCCCTCTAAAGCCACTGCGTTACTGTTGCTACTTCATTGTGCCTCCCCACACTGCCACAACTCTGCACTATGCTACTCGGACTTGGCATTCTAACCACTGCATCTGTCGCTCCAACACTCCTCTGCACCAACTAACATTGGTCCATCCTGCTACTTTTGATCTGGGCTCCCATAGCAAGGAATTGATATGAGAGTTGGGCTCCTCAAGGATCTTGCCCATCTATAGCTCTTTCGAACTACAACTCTAAATCAGCGCAACACCCTCCTAGAGGTGTCTCAGCTGTCATGGAAAACTCCTCCTCGATCTTCGATGGTGCAACCTTCGGATCGTGCTTCTCATCTTTGCCCTTCTTTCTGAGAGGACACTGTGTTGCATAGTGACCCATTTCATCACACCTAAAGCATTTGATCTTCGAGACGTCCTTCTTCTGCCTCCGCTACTCCTGCTGTCCCTTGGATGCAAGGGCTACATTCTCTTCCTCCTCCTTGGGCTTCAACCCACTGTTGTTGCTTCCGTCAAGCTTACACTTGATTAGATCTCTACCCAGCTCTTCCTGCTTGAGAGATGCCCACATACTATCCTAGTCTGGAAAAGCTGCTTTGCTTAGGATGCTCTGAACAAAGACTTGCCACTCTTCTGAGACTAAATTTAGGGTCAGTCTCACCATCTCGGAACCTTGAGGTGTAGACCCCACAGCTGCTAACTCATCCTGGGTCTTCTGAAGCTTCATGAGGAATGGATCAATGCGCTCCCCCTTCTACATCTGTGCAGATCTCAATTTCTGCTCTAAGTACATCTTTCGCTGCTCGAAACATCCTTGATACAGCGTTGCCAAAGCATCCCACATCTCCTTAGTAGTCCCTCTGCTAGCAATGTGACATACCACGTGATCCTTTACTTCATCGAGGATCATCCTCTTGGCCTTCGCCATTTCTCCTCTGTACTTCTTCAGCAGATCTGGATCCGCAAGCACAACCACCTCTGCTAGCAATGTGACATACCACGTGATCCTTTACGCCATTGAGGATCATCCTCTTGTCCTTCGCCATTTCTCCCCTGTACTCCTTCAGTGGATATGGATCTGCAGGCACAACCACCACGCCATCAACATAAGCCTTGAGAAAATGCTCATCTAGAAGGCACAGCATCCTTGCCTTCCAGATCACATAGTTGGATGTGCCATCAAACCTGTCTTGATCTCTCAATCCACTCGCTGCCATCTCTGCCAAGAAAATGTCGAACTGCTCCTCTCTATCTCTTACTGCCGCTGCTCAGGCAATAAGAAAACATACTTCTTGGCAGGAAGTCCTCTGAGGAATAATTCTCTCAACCGTCTCTCTTCCCTCTCACGTCTTTCTGCCCAGCAACTGCCTGCAAAAAACTACATCCCACTAGAAAAAACCTCTTCGTTGATGCTTCTACTGCTCTGCTCCCTCTACCGCTGACAAATCTGGATTCCGCAATCTTACCTCTCTGTCGACTCACTCAGAGAGAGATTTACCACGAAAATATTGCCCTCCTAGCTTGATTGCGCAAACCCTCTAGCGATTCAAATTGCTGCCTCAGCAACAATTTTGAGCTCCCTTCCTCCTTCAGTGTTGGATCTAGTGGCTCTATTCTTCTTGCTTCCCCTGCAACTCCGATACCATGTGAAAATTCTTAAACCTGGAATCCCTATTGCAAAAAACTAATGTTACTTCTCCTACTTGTTAATACAAGTTATTTACCGTGTTCTACAATAAATATCGAAGTAAATACAACTACAACATTCACTATTTAAAATAATATGCCGAAACAAGAAATTGAGCAAGAAAAATATACAACACAATGACACCATTATTATTGGACAAATGTCCCCAGAAAAATCCAATGTGGAAAAGCCGGTGTAGCAAATCTGAGGGTTTTTATTATTAAGTAGAAGTTATTTTTGAATACAAACTCTGGATGCCTTGTTGGCAATCCAGTACAGAGAATATCACTCGAGAGAAGAAATTAGAGAGATTGCCTCACTCTACACTGTAAGTCTCGGCTGATCCGGCAGCTGAACCAATAAGTCCCCAACTACCTCTGCATTGCCCCTATGCAGTCACTGCGTGGGCCTACGTCACCTCTCTGCTAGATCGATTTTCTCTTAGGATCTTCGAATTCAACCCTCCTGGCTCAGAATGTCAAACCTAGAGCAAAATCTCTGACTTCTACTTGGAAGGCATTGCACTGCTCTGCGTCACCCTCACTGGGCACTGTGTTGCCTCCTCTGCGTCTTACTCTAGCTCTCTGTTGCGTATTCTTGGCTCCGGAGAAGATCCTCCAGCCAAAACTATCTCTGCCCCTCTCTGCGTGATCACCACGAAATCACTGCACTGCTCTCTGGCTCAACAATTCAATCTGACTGACCAACTCTTGGTGTATTTTCCAAATGACCCTCAAGCCTCCTTAAATAATCTTCTCATTGATATTCAATGACCCGGATTAGAAGCTAATCAATGACTAATATCATTTCTGCTTGATCCTCGTCTTCTTCTAGAAGTTACACCCATAGTTAGATTAATACCCAATAATCATTTTAATTTCCTAGCTTTAGACTTAGGGACCCATTAAAAATAATTAATTATTTTAATAAAACTGTCTCCGAGTGGAATTTCCCAAAATGTTTTCTGGGTATTGGAGAATACATGTGTCTAAACCTCTGTGCAAATTTTGAGACTTAGAGCACATTCGATGCTACTAGAAATCAAAATTTCTAGCTGGGGCATGCATCTCTTAAGGCACAGAAGAAAATTCGAAGTGGCTGAGAAAAGCTAGCAGACAGTGGAGTTTTGGCCAGAGAATTTGCAGAGAATTATCCATAGGGAGGACAAGTTTTTCCTTGGGGATTTGCAGGGCCGAGAGTGCTGCATTTTGGAGGACTGAATTTATCTATTCTAGGGCCTGCGCAGGGGTTTGCTAGCAACTTCTGTGCAGTTGCAGAGATTCAGAATTTGGGGAGCACTCGAGATGGGATCTGCTTGGTGATTGAGGGGAGAAATTTGCAGGAGTTAGGGTGGATTTCTTGGAGGGAGATTTGGGCCAAATTCAGTAGTATCTAAACCAGTATTTTAAAAAACGGTCAAGCAGACTCCAACTCTAACTCGACTGAGCCAGATCGAGCCAATCCCTGGCCGGGTCGGCTCTGTGACTGAAATGGATCAGCTAGCTGGGTTGTTACTAAGCTGGTCGAGTCGATGACTGACTCAACTGGCTTAGTCACCGACGCAAATTGACGACTTGTGGATTTTTTTTTTTTTGAGGGGAGGGGGCATTAGACCCCACAGCCAACTCTAATTTGGCTTAAGGTTATTTTGAGGTTCATTTACCTATCCCAACCCTATAAAAGCTACCCAACCCCTCTCATTTCCTCACAGCTATTTCATTGCATTTGTGTGAGAATTTGTGAGGAGTTTGTGAAGAGTTGTGGAGTTTGTTTTTGGAGCAACAATGAGGAGTCTTGGGCAAGCATTGGAGCAGCAGTGAAGAACTTCTTGGGAATCTATTGAAGTAGCATTGAGGAGTTGGTTTGTTGGAGCAGTATTGAGGAGGTGGTTTGTGCCTAGAGGTATATTTTTTTCACTTCTAAAATTTGTTTTTGCTTATTTATATTTTGTGCAAATCTGGAAAATGAAAAGTGTTTTTTGTAAAAGAAATGAACATTGAAGCAATACATTTTTTTTGTTTTCACTTTCAGATTATTTTCCTTTTATTTCCAAGTCAAAAAATAACTCCTAGAGTGAAAGATGTTGCTTGGGTATATGCCAAAATGGTTGATAATCAAATGCATTGCAAATTCTGCCATAGAAAAATTGAGGGTCCTTTGGGCATTCATAAGCTGAAACAAAACTTGGCAGGTATTAGAGGCCAAATTACTCCATGTGAATCACCACAAATTGGGGAGATTAGGAAGGAGTTGATAAATAGCTTTGAGAAATTTCAGGAAGAAAAAGCTAGGCAAAAAGAAATAGATGCTGAAACTGGGAGGAAGAAAACTATACTACAAATGATGGCTACCAACCCCCATTTTGATTTTGAGGGCTCTTCATCTATCCCTTGTACTAATGCATCCAACCCCTTCTACTATGTTCCTCCCTCTTTGGAGTCCATGCAAGAAAAAAAGGGTAAGGGTAAAATGAAAAAAAAGAGTGGTATGAATATCAAAAGTTATTTCACTCACACCCTCCTCTCCATCAGATGCACATGGTCCTCAAGCTAGTAGAAGTCATATGTAGCGCACTTTAAATGACCACTGGAAGAAAGAATTGAGAGAGACTGCTTGTGATTACATAGCTAGATGGTGGTATGATGCTGATATCCCCTTCAATGCTTCCCGTTCACCATATTATGAACCTATGTTTGATGCCATATTTGTTGCTAGAAAGGGCTTCAAAGGCCCTACTATGCATGAGTTAAGGGGGTTTCATTTGCTGAAAGAAATTTCCTCCATTGATGAGTATTTGAAAGATTTCAAAAACTCATGGGCAAACACTAGATGTACCATCATGTCAGATAGATGGACTGATCAAAGGAACCGTACCATCATAAACTTTCTTATCTTTTGCCCACAGCAAACCATGTTTCTAAAATCAGTTGATGCATCTGATAGGGTGAAAGATGGACAATTGTTGTTTCAGCTATTGGATGAGGTTGTTGAGGAGGTGGAGGTGGCTAATGTTGTTCAAATCATCATAGATTGTTGAAATTTGGTACCGGAAGACAGGTGGTTCCCTAAGGCTTTGATCTTTGGCCTAGGGAAAAGTGTCCAAAAGATTTTAATTTTTCTCCTAAAGTGACTTTATAATTTTTATAAAGTTAAAATCTAATTTTAAAGTGACTTTAAGTGATAAAGTTACTAAGTCTAATTTTACAGTGACTTTTATAAAATCAATGAAAAATTAGAAAGGAAAAGTGACTTTGGAAATAAATGACTAAGTGGGTCTTTATTAAAGTGGGGTGAATTAAAAATTAGAAAGTGAGATTTAAATGTGCATTTCATCTCAGCCATAGATCTAAATCTATCTCAGCCATTGGATTTAGGGATCACCCAAAAGTCATTTAGGGTTGGGTTAAGGGAGGAAAATGAGGAAAAGATCATTCATTCTTTCATGAGTAGATTGGAAGAAGGAGAGCAAGAGAGCAAGGGAGATTTCTGGACAGGAAGGAGAAGGAGGCAGCAGCTTGGCACATATTCCAAGGCAGCTCTTCAGCAAATCAGTACAGCTGAAAGAACAAGTAGAAAAAGGCAGATTTTTGCTGAGAAAACTGGGAAAAACTGATTTTTGGGCACGAATTTCGAGGAGACAAATTTCTGCACAGAAACCGAAGTCTGTCAGTACAGTCCGTACAGCCGTCCGTACAGTCCGTATGGTCCGTACAACTCATACAGCGAAGTTCCAGTTTGTCTGTTTGGCTGAAAAAACAGATAAGTTTGCTTGCTGGAAAAATTTATTTTGTTGAAATTTTTGTTGAAAATTTTCTCACTGTAAAAGGCATTTTCCAGAAATAAAGAAGAGCTCTCAAACTGGTTTTCCCCAAGAGTTGTAGGGGGTTTTTCCAGGATCACATTGACCAAAAATCTTTGTGTTTAAATGTATTTTAATGGCTGCTTATTATTGCTGATTTTTATTTCTGCAATTTCCAGCATTCTGTAAAATTTCCAGAATTTATGTTTTCAGAAAAAAAAATAAAAATAAATAAAAAAATATTTTTTCAGCTTGTTAAATGTATAGTTATGGGAAAGGGCATTTAACTATATGGGAGAAATAAGAAGAGACTGAAAACCAGGGTGGGAAAACAAAAATTTTTACATGGTATCAGAGCTTGAGTGCTGAAGTGTAGTTTGGGACAACAAAAGGGAAAAATTACAGCTGCTGATTTTTCACCCAGAAAATTCCAGCAAGCTGATTTTTCACAAACAACAATTTTATCTTTACTACAACAGTGCTATTTTTTCAGTTTTAGGACAACAGGATGTCATTAGGATTGATGGTGGAGGATAGGTTGGATGGGCATACAAATTACAGCGTTTGGAAGGAGAGAATGCAGAGTATCTTTGAGGAGGCAGAAGTCTGGGATATCATGGTGCATACCACTCAGAACCCTGTTGTCGTGCCTACTGATGCTACTCAGTTGGCTGCTTATAATAGAAAGAACAACAAGGGTAAGAGGCTGATTCTAGACGGAATCAAAGACCATTGCATTCCTCATGTGAGAGGAAAGAGCAATGCCCATGAGATGTGGACAGCATTGTCCAATCTCTACCAGAGTACCAATGAGAACCGGAAAATGGTTCTGAAGAAGAAGCTGAAGAACATTAAGATGGGCAATGATAGTGCAGCTGGATATCTCACTAAGATTACTAATGTTAGAGATGAGTTGGTAGTGATTGGAGAGGCCATTCCACTGAATTGGTGCAGATTGCAGTGAATGGCCTCCCCCATTCATGAATGAACTTTGCTGATGGGGTTTGTGCACGTGAGACCCTTCCCACATGGGAGAGGTTTTGAGATGATTGCATTCAGACAGAGATCAGGAAAGGTCAGCTTGGGGCAGCCAAGCTAGTTGAGTAGGATGAGGATGTAGCACTGGTGGCAGGAGGCAAGAAAGGCAAAGGGAAGAAGCAGGCTTCCACAAGCAATGGTGGGGGCAAAGGCAAAGGTAAAGGTAAACAGGTTAGCACACAGAAGGACTATTCCAAGGTGAAGTGTTGGAATTGTCAAAAGATGGGACACTATGCAGTTGTGTGTCCGGAGAAGAAGAAGAAGAAGGGGAAGGACCAGAGTTTGGCAGCTCCAGCAGAGGTTGAGGACTTTGCAGGTCGTTTTGACCGGGAGTTTGCGTTCACTACGTGTGAGTCCTCTAGTGCAGGATCACCTGCCATACAGGTTCAGAGGGAGCATGCTTTTCCCTCGATTAACGAAGCATCTTCGGGTATCTGGTATGTAGACAGTGGGGCTTCACATCACATGACAAGAGTCTGTGGGTACTTCTCAGAACTTTCAGAGAGTGGCACTGATGTAGAGGTAGTACTCGGTGATGACAGAGTTGTTAGAGCGGTCGGGGTGGGGACACTGACATTTCAGAAGGAGTCCAAACCTCCCTTGAAGGTGACAGATGTTCTTTCTGTGTCGGGGATGAGGAAGAACCTCATATCTGTCTCAGCTTTGGAGGATAGAGGATATGAGGTACTGTTCAGGGGAGGACAGGTGTTGATGTATCTCAGGGGCACTCCAGCTGATTCAGCTAGAGTGATAGGTGTATGCCATGCAAAGGTGTACAAGTTTGCATTCCAGTCCCTTGTGGCATTGGCTAGTAGTACTGACAGCAGAGCTTGCAGTTCTGAGCTATGTGAGATTTGACACCGTAGGATGGGACATATGTATCATGGAGCCTTGAGGAACTTGCGGGAGATCACTACAGGTGTGCCAGATTTCAGTACTGATCACTTTGATACTTGCAGAGGATGTGTGATGGGCAATTTTGCCAAATCCCCTTTTCCCAGCAGTGACAACAGAGCGACTGGGATATTTGATTTGATTCATTCTGATGTGAGCAGTCGGATGTCTCATGTTTCCTTGAGTGGATATGAGTACTATGTTTTATTCATTGATGATCACTCCAGGAGGACCTGGATTTATTTCTTGAAGACCAAGAGTGAGGTCTTCAAGCCGTTTAAGGAGTTTAGAGCTATTGTGGAGACACAGACAGGTCGGAAGATCAAGTCCCTGAGGTCGGACAATGGAGGAGAGTACACCCTTGGAGAGTTTGTTGACTATTGTGCGGAGGCAGGCATTAGGAGGGAGTTCACTGTTCCTTACAACCCCCAGCAGAACGGGGTTGCGGAGAGGAAGAACAGATCCATCATAGGGGCTGCCAAAGCCATGTTACATGATCAGGGGTTGCCATTGTTCTTGTGGGCAGAGGCCTGCAACACCATTGTTTACTTGCAGAACAGGAGTCCGCATCGTGCCTTGGGGCACATGACTCCGGAGGAGGCTTTCTCTGGGAAGAAGCCTGATATTGGTCATCTTCATATCTTTGGATGCATTACATACTCCTATATACCCAAGGAGAAGAGGACCAAACTAGAGCCCACCGCAGAGAGGGTATCTTTGTGGGCTACAGTGAGACCTCAAAGGCCTTTCGGATTTACATTCCTGCACAGAGGAGAGTTGTTGTCAGACGGGATGTGAAGTTCGAGGAGTACAGGGCCTTTAGGAGATCACGGGAGTTGGAGTATCTGGATCAGCCAGACTCTCAGCAGCAGTTGAGTCAGTCGCAGGGATCCAGTGGGCAGGGATCAAGGATCAGGAGGATCTGGAGGTACATCTATGAGGAGGTCAGGTCCATCAGTGAGCAGTGGCTCACCGAGCCAGAGGGGTGGTGCTCCGAGCAGGTCACAGAGCAGTTCACTAGGGAGTCCACTGATGGACAGTTCACACGGTACCTCAGCTTCTTCAGGTTCAGGTGCAGGCAG
>APFE030814475.1:15983-45768 GCA_000404065.3 Pinus taeda | reverse complement strand
GACTCTGAGCCTTCTAGCTATGAGGAGGCAGCTAGCCAGCAGGTCTGGAGAGAGGCCATGTAGGAGGAGTATTCTTCTATCATGAAGAATGATGTTTGGGAGGTGTTGCCGAGGCCTGAGGGCAAGTCCGTGGTTACTTCCAGATGGCTTTACAAGGTAAAGCATGCTGCAGATGGCAGCATTGAGAAATTCAAAGCGAGGTTTGTGGCTAGAGGGTTCTCCCAGGTAGAGGAGTTGATTATGAGGAAACCTTCGCTCCCGTGGCTCGATATACTTCGATTCGCTCCATTATATCGATAGCAGCAGAGATGGGTTGGAAGATCCACCAGATGGATGTGAAGACCGCATTTCTCAATGGCTTCATACAGGAGGAGGTGTACATTGAGAAGCCACAGGGCTTTGAGGTGCATGGGAAGGAGTCCCATGTATGCAGACTGAAGAAGGCCCTTTATGGCCTGAAGCAAGATCCCAGAGCTTGGTACTCCATGATAGATACTTATTTGCAGGGTATGGGTTTCACAAAGATTGAGGCAGATCCAAACCTTTACTTTATTGTGATAAGTGAGGAGCCTCTCATTCTAGTGCTGTATGTGGATGACTTGGTCATTACAGGTGCAGAGAGACTCATAGAGCACTGCAAGGGAGATCTTGCGACGGAGTTTGAGATGAAGGACATTGGCTTGATGCATTACTTTTTGGGTTTGGAGGTATGGCAGGAGGAGGGGCATTTCTTCTTGGGGCAAGGGGAGTATATTGTGGACATCCTTAGCAGATTCCACATGGAAGATTGTAGACCCATGTCGACACCAATGATTAGCAACTGGAAGAAGCTTCATGCTTTGGATTCCGAGTTGGTGGATCCCACATTGTACAGACATCTGATTGGTTCCTTGATGTATTTGGTCAACACTAGACCAGATACCTGTTTTGCAGTCAACACGATGAGTCAGTTTATGTGTGAGCCTAGGAAGGTTCATTGGGTGGCTGCAAAACACATTTTGTAGTACTTGCAGGGGAGAGTGGATTATGGTCTAGACTACAGGCAGAGGGATGGAGTGAGATTGGCAGGATACACTGATTCTGATTGGGCAGGTTGTGCTTCTGATAGGAAGAGCACTTCAAGGTGCTGTTTTGGGTTGGATTCAGCAGTAGTGTCATGGTTCAGCCAGAGACAGCAGTCAGTAGCACTGAGTTCAGCGGAAGCAGAGTATATGGCAGCCAATCTAGCTAGTTGTGAGGCCATCTGGCTTCGCTAGATGTTGTTTGGCTTATTTGGTCAGCCGCTGAGACCTTCAGTGATTTACTGTGATAATCAGAGTTGCATTAAACTCACGGAGAATCCAGTATTTCATGACAGGTCAAAGCATATCGGGATCAGATATCATTTCATCAGAGACTATGTTCAGAAGGGAGCTGTGAAGCTTGAGTATATTTCCACTGATGAGCAGGTAGCAGACATTCTCACCAAAGCCTTACCACGGGGCAAGCATGTTTACTTCAGAGACAAGATGGGTGTGGTGAGGAACACCTTCCTCGGTAAGAGGGAGTGTTGAAATTTGGTACCGGAGGACAGGTGGTTCCCTTAGGCTTTGATCTTTGGCCTAGGGAAAAGTGTCCAAAAGATTTTAATTTTTCTCCTAAAGTGACTTTATAATTTTTATAAAGTTAAAATCTAATTTAAAAGTGACTTTAAGTGATAAAGTTACTAAGTCTAATTTTAAAGTGACTTTTATAAAGTCAATGAAAAATTAGAAAGGAAAAGTGACTTTGGAAATAAATGACTAAGTGGGTCTTTATTAAAGTGGGGTGAATTAAAAAATAGAAAGTGAGATTTAAATGTGCATTTAATCTCAGCCATAGATCTAAATCTATCTCAGCCATTGGATTTAGGGATCACCCAAAAGTCATTTAGGGTTGGGTTAAGGGAGGAAAAGGAAGAAAAGATCATTCATTCTTTCATGAGCAGATTGGGAGAAGAAGAGAAAGAGAACAAGGGAGATTTCTAGATAGGAAGGAGAAGGAGGCAGCAGCTTGGCACATATTCCAAGGTAGCTCTTCAGTAAATCAGTACAGCTGAAAGAACAAGTAGAAAAAGACAAATTTTTACTGAGAAAACTGGGAAAAACTGATTTTTGGGCACGAATTTCGAGGAGACGAATTTTCGCACGGAAACTGAGGTCTGTCTGTACGACCATACATTTCGTACGACCGTATAGTCCGTACGACCGTACAATCTGTACGGTCCGTACAGCGAAGTTCCAGTTTGTCTGTTTGGCTAAAAAAATAGATAAGTTTGCTTGCTGGAAAATTTTATTTTGCTGAAATTTTTGGAAAATTTTCTCACTATAAAAGGCATTTTCCAGAAATAAAGAAGAGCTCTCAAACTAGTTTTTCCCAAGAGTTGTAGGGGGTTTTTCCAGGGTCACATTGACCAAAAATCTGTGTTTAAATGGTTGTTTATTACTGCTGATTTTTATTTCTGCAATTTCCAACATTCTGTAAAATTTCCAGAATTTGTGTTTTCAGGAAAAAAAATAAAAATATATATATATATATATATATATATTTTCAGCTTGTTAAATATATGGTTATGGGAAAGGGCATTTAACTATATGGGAAAAATAAGGAGAGACTGAAAACCGGGGTGGGAAAACAGAAATTTTTACATAGATAATGCTTCTAACTATTTTCTTGTTGGTATATTGCTAGAGGAAAAACCAGTGAAGACAATATCGCTGATATTCGGAAATATCGTGATATTTTCGGGGAGACGAGATATCGCGATATTTTGTCTCCTCGAAAATATAGCGATATTTCCAAAATATCGGTGATATCTTGGGGAAATATCGCGCTATGATCTAAAATATCGTTGGGCAACAACAAAAAATGCAGTCGCGGCTAGAAAAGACCAATTTTGTTTCGGTTTTTTCAGTCATTTTCATTTATGATCGCTAGAGAAGGAAGGGGAGAGCTATGTGCTAGCTACTAAGGAGGGTTTGAGTGTTGAATAGCCATTATCGCCACCAACAATGAATATTTTGTTAATCTAAGATTGAAGAACAATGAGACAATTTCATTTCTTCCATTAGCAGGTATGTTCAAATAAACCCCTACGTTAATGAATTTTTTGATAGTTTTAGGATTATTCTTGCTTGCCTATTTGCCTACAATCATTTTGTTTGTTTTTTTTTTTTTTTTCCATTTGCTATGATTTTCATGCCCATGAACAAATGCAAGGGTTTTCTCCATATTTGGAGAGCAAACTCCATTTTTTTTTAAACTTTCAAATGCACCCTCTTATTGTCATTTATGGTTTTTCATTGAATTCACATTGCAAATAATGTAGCAAAAAAAAAAAATTGTAAAATGATGTAGTTATTACTTATTAATTCCAATTTTTTTTTGGTGCCCTAGGTTTGAGTTAGCTCACTACAAAATTCAAATATGCCAAAAGCCTTAGACCCATTTTGGGAGTATGGGGAGCCTGATGGTAGGACAAATCGGGCATATCTTACATGCAAATTGTGTGGGACCAGGATGACAGGAGGGGTTACACGATTGAAATACCATCTGGCTAGACTCACTGGACATGATGTTGGGATTTGTACAGTTTCTAGTCTGGAGCTTATACAAAAAGCTCTTGAGACAACTGATGAAAAAAACAGAAAGAAGGAAGAGACAGAAAGAAACAAGGCTAAACGTGCAGGTAGATCTTTAGGAATATCTTCTCCTGATTTTGACGCTGAGGGTAGTGGGAGGGGCTCCACAGCATCACCTGCTACTGCTAGTGTGAGGTCATCATTTTTTGTTCCACGAACAGGACATGGATCACAACCTGGCATAAAATCACTTAAAAAAAAAAAGGAGAAGCAAGAAGCAAATAAAGTCATGGGGAGGTGCCTTTTCTGGAGTGACTTACCTCTCAGCATCACCAAAACCAATCCATTTTGGCAGCCAATGTGTGATGCTATTGTTGTTGTGGGCTCAGGGTACAAAAGTGCTACATATGAGGAGTCGCAGGCACCAATTCTTCAAGCAGAAAACCAGGACATCAACTCTAGATTGGCGGAGTTGAAAAAAATATGGGAAGTTACTGGATGCACAGTGATGTCTAATGGTTGGACAGATAGGAAGGGTAGGACCCTTCTAAATTTCTTGGTACATTGTCCTAAAGGTACCATGCTTATTAAATCAGTGGATGCATCAAAATATATCAAAGATCCAACAACGATATGTGAGTTGTTTGATGGGTTCATTCGAGAGATTGGTATGCAGAATGTGGTGCAAGTCATAACAGACAATGCAGCTAATTATGTGTCTGCCGGCAAGATGCTTGTGGGGAGGCATCGCACATTGTTCTGGACTCTATGTGCAACACATTGTCTCGATTTGTTGCTTGAGGATATGAGGAAACTCCCGTTCATCAAGGAGGCGGTTGATATGGCTAGGAGCGTCCCCAAGTTTATTTATAACCATGCTTTTGTTCTTAGCCTCATGAGAAAGTTCACTAGAAACAAGGAGTTGCGGCATCCTATGATCACAAGTTTTGCCACAAACTTTATTACTCTTCAGTCTTTGCTTCGATGTCAATTTGAGTTGAAGCAAATGTTTGTGTCTAATGACTAGCGTAATTGTAGATATAGCAGGAGACAGGACGAGAAAGCCATTGCAAAAATGGTGTACTCTAAGACGTTATGGCGTGGAGTAGAAGAAGCATGCTCAGTTAGTGAACCTATAGTAAAGGTTTTCATATTGGTAGATGGGGAGAATCCTGCAATGGCTTATTTGTATGAGACCATGGATAGGGCCAAGGAGGCCATTCATTCTTATTATGCAGACAAGGGTTCTGCTGGCCTTGATAGGCATATGATGTTATGGGATGTGATTGAGAGTCGGTGGACAAGGATGCTTCATCGACCCATTCATGCAGCAACACTCTTCCTCAACCCCGCATTTTCATACAAATGCAACTTTGATTTTGATGGCGAGGTGATGGAAGGGCTCCAGTCCTGTATTCATAGGATGGTACCTGATCCTGAGCTTCGTAGCAAAATCAATCGCGAGATACAGTTTTATCGGGATTGTGTTGGCCTATTTGGCTTTGATGATGTTACTAGGGAAAGGACCCTCTTCATGCCACGTAAGTGACAAGTCATCACTCATTAGAAATTAGAATTTTCATTTTAGAATTTCTTTACTTATAATTCTATTTTTTTTAGATTCAATTATGTAACTTTTATTTGAAAGTTTAATTATGTTTTAAGTTTTTGAATTTTTTATTTCTTTATTTTGTTGCAGATATTTGGTGGCGAAGCTATGGTGCAAGGGCACCAAATTTGCAGAAATTGGCCATAAGAATCTTGAGTCAAACATGTAGCTCTTCAAGGTGTGAGTGCAATTGGAGTGTATTTGAGAAAATACACACAAAAAAGCGGAACAGGTGTAACTTTGAGCTCCAGCTTTCAGTTGAACAATTACACTTATTGTAATTTTTAATTTTTAATTTATGACCTTCAAGTGTCAAGAGTAAAGACTCATTAGTTTTCTTGACACTCTTACAAGTTGGAGTTCGCACGCCTCAATGATTTAGTGTATGTGCATTACAACATCTGACTTCGAGCGAGGCAAATAGAAGCACCAACGGATCCAGATGCCATTTCCTTAGACAATATTGATGTATTGTCTCAGTGGAGGGTGGAGTCTAAGGAGCCCATCTTAGAGGAGTCACCTTCATGGTTGGAGCCAGATGATCCATTAGAACAGGGGCGACAAGTGGAGGAGGAGAAACACTCGGAGGAGAAGCAAGAGGAGGAGGAGGAGGACACTGTGGAAGCATCAACATCAACACCATCTGCTATAGATATAGGAGAGCACAACTCCATACCTAACACTCATTATTTGACATTAGGTGTAGAGGCAGGGCCAGGGCCTTCTACTACTAGGGGTGGGCCTGGCAAACAACCCATCATGTTTTCCCGTAAAAGGGGGAGAGGGTAGTGATTTCAGATAGATAGCTGCTAGTTTTATTTGTTATGCTACATATAACTCATGATGATGAGATACTTTTATATATGTGATGTTATTTTGTATTGGTTCTCCACATTTGAGTCCTTGAATGGACAATTATCAGGGATCAGCAAGATTTGGTATTGCCTTTGATGTATCATTTCTATTTGACATCATATATATCAGTGCTTTCTTCATATTTATGTGCCAATGTGTTTATTTCATGTTGTTATTGCTTTATATGTTTAAAAATATGAAAAAAATGAATATATTATGCATTTTTTATGCTTGCCGATATTTTCGCCGATATTGTCGATAAGATGTTTTCTGGACCCTCATCGATATTTTGCTGATACAGATATTCTCAATACTGGGAAAAACACAAAACCATCTTTTGGATCCCATGTGTTACACATTGTATAGACCTCATGCTTGAGGATATGGGCAAATTAGATTGGGTCAAGAACGTTGTAGATCATGCCAAAAGCATAACAAAATGTATCTACAAACATTCATGGATTTTGAGCCTAATGAGGAGACGCACAGGGGGCAGGGATATTATTAGGTCTGCCATCACTAGACTTGCAACTCATTTTTTGACATTGCAATATATGTTTTCCCAACATAGAAACTTGCAAAAGATGTTTTCCACCGATGAATGGAATGAGAGCCAGTGGTCTCACAAACATGATGGCAAAGATTTGAAAAAGAAAGTTAATGAAGAAATGCTTTGGAAAAATGCAGTAGATATTGTGAAGGTTGCTGAGCCACTAGTTAAGGTGTTCCAGTTGGTGGATGGGGAATGATTGGCTATGGGCTTCATTTATGAGGCTATGGATCAAGCAAAGGAGCAAATAAAGACAACATACAAGGATAGAGTGGCTAAGTATGGGCCCATTTGGGCAATCATTGATGAAAGATGGAACAATCAACTCCATCACCCTATACATGCAGGTGGGTACTTTTTGAACCCAAGGTATCGTTCTAAAGCTCTAGAGGCAGGAGCTGTGGGCAGGGAGGTTAGAGATGGATTGATTGACTGCATTAATCACATCATCCCATTGGAGAGTGATCAGCTGGAGATAACCGACAGGTCACTTGTTTCAGCAAAGCCACAACCTTTGGCAAGAACCTAGCAAAGATTGCAAGGGAAGCAGATGAGCCAGGTAAACAAAAATTTCAATTTTCAAATTCTTATTTTGTTAAATTGTTTATAATTTGAAATTTGACTGTTGGATATAATTTGTTGAGCTAACTCATTACACTAATATGCTTTTTGCAACACAATGGTGGGAGGCTTTTGGTAGCCATTGTACTCAATTGCAAAAGTTTGCAATTCGTATTTTGAGTCAAACTTGCAGTGCTACTGGGTGTGAGCGCAATTGGTCTATCTTTAAGAGGATTTACACGAAGAAGAGTAATTGTTTGGATAAAAAACAATTAAATGATCTAGTCTATGTGCAATACAACCTCCAGCTCAGATGTAACCAATTGCTGAACAAAAGACCTGATTCAGATCCCACTGTGTTGGAAGATATTGATCCAACATCAGATTGGGTAGTGGAGAGTCATCCAAAAAAAGTTTGATTCTAATGAGGATCTTGATTTGGATTTATAGACGGAGGCATCACTTGAACACAATGTTCATTTGAATGCAGATCCACTTGCACCAGCCTCAGGCTCAGCGCCAAGTCCTCCAGTTGCAGGTGCTTCCTCTATTCAGCCATAATGGAAGCGCATATCTCGTCTATCTCAGCATGCAGCTACTGCACAACTTGCTAGTGCTACCATTTCTACAGTTGTAGTTGGAGATGATGATGAGGAAGAGCCATGGGTTTCCCTGTCTGACCTCGATTCAGAGTCTAAGCCAAATGATGTTGGCTCCTCTAGCATTAGCCAGTAGTACTGGTGACTAGTGATGTTTCATAGTTTACTTTTGTTGTAGAGGACATTTCTAGCCTTGGTTATGTGTTTTTGTTTTGATCTCTATATCATCATTCATTATGTATTGGACAGTGCACTGGGTGCCATTTTGATGTAATGGATATATTCAAGAGCCTACTTTGATCATATGTTGTCTTCTCTCTATATTCTAAAGCTTTGTGTTTAGAAACATGAATGAAAATCTTTAAAATTATGTTTTTATAAAAAAATAAATATTTAATGTTTTTTACGACAGTCATTGAAATCAAACCAGCCGAGTCGATACCAAGTCGGAGCCGAAGTCGAAGCTGACCCTTGGCCGTTTCCGAACCGGAGTTGAGGTTTCAAAACATTGATCTAAATTGTAGGGCGTTTTCTAGCCAAATTGAGCAATTTACACTTGTTGGGGCTCATTAGGGGTCAATGGATTCAGTGCAAACCCTTTCTGGGTTTTTATGGGTTTGGTGAGAGGAGTCCGAGGTTAATTTTGTAGAATTTTCTGGGTAGTATTTCTAGTATAAGTCAATGTTCTAGTCAGCATCCAGCAATAGAAATTATTGGAGAAGTGCGTAGTTCACTCCAGGACCATTTCCACCACTTGGGTCTGTGAGATTTTTCACGGTTATTTTGAATTCCTTGTGAGGATTCTCTAGTTAATTTCTTGGAATTTTCCAAGTAGTTTAGAGGGCCAAAACACCAATTGCATTCCAGCCAGCAGTAGCAAAATTTCCTGGGCTAATGCAGAGACTTGGGGAGGGCAGTTTCCAACACTTGGGCAACTCCATTTTCACCTAGGACTTGACTAGCTTGTTGTATCAAGCCCTGTTGATTTTGGTTAGCATCGAATGTGCTCTAGCTACGAAATTTTGTGGAAGGGCTAGAACACATGAGATCTCCAAGACCCAGAAATCGTTTGGAGAAATTCCACCCGGATGAGGAGTTATTAACATAATTAATATTTTTAATGGGTTCCTAAGTCTAAACTTAGGAAAATAAAAATACTAATGGGTATTAATAAAGATATGGGTGAGAAGTTTCTAAGAGATGAGGGTCAAGTCTGTTTTAATCTTATCCGTTGATTAGAGACTTAATCTCGACCATTGATTCATCAACAGGAAAGGTATAAGAGAAGACTTGAGAGTCATTTGGAGACACATAGGGTAAATACTCAGTAACCCAAGGGAAATCGATTCTCAAGTAGAAGGAGTTTGATTTCATAGGGAGAGTTGTAGGGTGAAGGAAGAGGAGGGTTTTAGCATCAGTCAGACACTGAGAAGGAGGAGGTGATGCAGTGCCTCAGAGAGACAACACAGAAGGAGAGCTCTGAGAGACAGCACAGGAAGGGATGAGATCTCACGCAGTCCTCAGGCAGATGACGCAGGGATGACACAATCCTCACGAAGATGATGCAAGGGTGATGTAGTGAAGGATAAAGTGTCTCTGTGGTGTCAAAATTTGTAATATTCCTAATTAGCCATGGTTAATTGGAATATTCAATTTTGCTTATTTTTGCCTTCTATAGTTATTTATGAACAAAAAGGTGAAGGAAAGGGGACATGACTCACTTTTAGAATAAAAGTCACTTCCTAGCAGCACAACGTTGTGACTTAAAGGGGAGCCAAAGGGGGATGCAGAGATGGAGCCCATGCAGACACTTGGAGGGACTGCACAGAAGTGAAGAAACACATGGCAAGAGAGGAATTACGCTGGAGAAGGTGGTCCTTGGGATCGAGAGAGGCAAAGGCTATAAAGGAGAGAGAAGCTTTCTCATTTTGGCATTCAGTTATGAGCATTTGAGCTAGTCACTTCGAATTGGAGCACGCTGGCTATTTAGCCTGTCTGCAGCGCTATTTAGTGCACAGAGTGTCTCCATTCGGAGATCTCACCCTTAGCCCCGAGGGACTTTAAATGCCTACTCAAGCAAGGTAGTTTCAGCAGTCTTTTCGCAGTAGTTTTGATCTTTGGCATTGAGGTGGAGCTGAGCGTTGGAGGACTGCGCAGTCTTGAGAGAGAGGGACACAGTTTTTTTGGGGTCAGTTCCGGATTGGGGGTTTGTGGAGGAGTTGAGCTGGGAGATTGAGCAAGAGATCAGCTCCTGCATTTTGGAGGAGTTTGGTAGAGTTTCAGGCAGTATTTTGGAGGATTCTACTCAGTGGCAGTGTAGAGCTTTGAGGGGTTGCGTGATTCCCCAAGGGAGCGATTTTCAAGGGTCCGCCATTTTAGAAACGCTTTCTAGGTTTTTTTGGGTTGTCCAAATAGAGGATGATTCGAGAGTTTCAACATTTTCTGAGGGGAACAACCCCAAATCCTCATTTGATTTCTAGCAGCAGCAACAACATGACAGTTTCCCAACAACATCCACGCAGTTCAGAGAGAGGTCATTCCTTTGCTATTTTGAGTGTATTTCTTCACTTGCCTGGTGCAAGTTGAGGTGCCATCTTTCTGATCACCTCCTGTACTCATTCCATTACTTAGTATAATAAAATGGCTTAGCATTTCTCTCTGCATTTCTCGAATCTCTGCTTATCTTTCATGTTTCCATTATTATATGTTGCACCACTGTTATTTTTATCATTTTGAGCTTCCCGGTTATTATATCATTTGTGCGTATTTAGTTGGAGTTTACTAGGGTTTTGGGGAATATCTCTGAAACGAGATACTACAATGGTATCAGAGCATAGATCTAGCTCACCCTGTGGAGCTAGCAATCTATGACACCAGGGGAAAAACCCTACATCTGTTACAGAGGTAGGAGATACAGAGACACTGGGCGTAGGCTAGAGAATACCTACGGAGAGGGAGACTGTGTTCCGGTGGTGGACGCAGAGCAAGAGGAGCCTGTGGTGGACGCAGAGCAGAGGGATCTGATGGTAGACGAGGACGGGAAGAGATTTACGGATATGCTCCTCAAATCAGTACAAGATCCATCGAGGCAGATTGAGGTGATGGGCCAGAGATTCACAACAGTAGAGGCCAGACAGCATGAGAGCCCACGGGTATTTCAGATTGGTGAGGGATCGGGTGCATCCCATCATTTGCCAGAGCAGCATGATACTGTGCAGCACGTGGCCTCGCATGCCCCTACATGCTCTACCATGCCCACTTTCTTAGGAGCGGACAAGGGGGCTGAAGCCCAGCAGGAGGCAAAGCCCGGTCATATGGGTGATTATTTTGCAGAGTACCAGGCCTATGGGCAGGAGTTCAGGGATGCTCTTTCATTCAAAGACTTTGTTCAACTCCAGCGGGATAGTAGACCCCGCGACCATCACAGAGGGTACCGGCATTACCATGATGGTGACACCCACCGTGCAGGGAGTAGATTCCACTTGCCTTCGTTTGATGGTTCATCAAATAGTTTGGCAAAGTCTTGAGTGGAGAAGCTGGACATTTATTTCCAGCTTAACCAGATGTCGGAGACAGAGGCCATCAAGGTGGCAACTTGCATTTGGATGGTGAGGCTCAGGATTGGTGGTTTCATGGGATGGTTACACTCGGACACTCCACAGTGACGACATATGCCAAGTTCACCAGGATATTGATGGAGCGATTTGATCGGAGGGATCCAGAGCAGCATTTTGTTGAGCTGACGAGGCTCAAACAGACAGGGAGCCCAGAGACCTACATTGCAGATTTCTTGAGGGTCTCAGTGATGATGCCAGATCTATCCACGAAAAGGAGGATCTATATGTATGTTGAGGGGTTAGCAGAGCCACTTCGAGGTTTAGTTTGATCCACTAGACTAGCCACACTCCAGGAAGCCATTAGCAGGACCCGAGACTTACAGGATGTCTTACCCAGGACCCGGACACCTTACCCACAGAGACAAACTTTCCAATCAAAGGGGAAGGATGTGAGGATTCCACCTCCAAAGGGGAATCCAGGACGAGCAAAAATTAACGATGATACCAAGAGGGAGCTGAAGAAGAAGCGGTTGTGCTTCACCTGTCAGGAGCCGTGGGCACCAAGACATAGATGTGCTGGTGGCAAAGCACATTTTATTGAGGTCTTCTCTGAGAGTAGTGGGGAAGAGGATGATGAGGATGATGTGGAGGCAGGAGATAATCATGTCGTGCAGGGACCTTTGCCACCTCCACTACCAGTAGCAGGTGGTGCATCTTTTGCACCTACCGGAGGGGCCCTTGCAACATTGCGAGAAGTTCCCAAGTATTTGATGCTACGCATATGGGGGACAGTACGTGGCCAGCGAGTATCAGTTTTGGTTGACAGTGGGGCAACCCACAACTTCATCGATGCACAGATGGTTGAGCAAAGAGGTATACAGACAAAGAGCTTTGATGGGTTTTCAGTCTTAGTTCTAGGAGATCAAACCATGATGTGTGCTTGTTATGTTCCAGAGCTGTCAATGATGATGGGCACCTACACATTGACTGACCACTTTTTCGTGGTCGATATTCCGGACACCAACATAATACTGGGTGTTCAGTGACTTATCACTCTAGGGAAGGTCACGATAGATTGGAAGACCCTAGAGATGGAGTGGGATGATGAGAAGACAGGGAGAGATGAGAAGATACGAGGACAACACACATATCTGCCTCAAACTGTTTCGGCTCATCGGATGGAGGCAGTCTTCCGGAAGGGGGATGTAGAGTGGGCCGTAGAGCTGCATGCATCATAGGGACTGCAGGGCAGACGGTACATCCGGAGATGCAATCCATCCTTGACCAGTATGCCATAGTGTTTGGGGAGATTCCGTCGGGACAGCCATTGGACTGGGGGTTTGAGCTCACCATCGAGCTTGAGCAGGGCATACAGGTAGTGATTACCACCCCCTATAGGCACCCCAAGGCATATCGGGATGAGATTGAGTGGGCTATCCAGGAGTTGCTGGCTCTTGGGCACATTCGGCCAAGCACGAGTCCTTTCGCTTCTTCCGTGGTGTTGGTGAAGAAGAAGGACGGCACATTGAGAATGTGAATTGACTACAGGGCCCTGAACAAGAAGGCACTGAAAAACAGGTACCCCATACCCAGGATTGACGAGTTGATAGATGAGTTGAGAGGAACACGGTTCTTCTCAGAGATTGATTTGAGATCTGGGTACCATCAGATTCGCGTGAGGGAGCAGGACATTCCCAAGACCGCCTTCAGGTGTCACTATGGGCACTTTGAGTTCTTGGTGATGCCCTTTTGGGCTACCAACACCCCCGCCACATTTCAGTCCTGTATGAATCACATCTTCTGCAGTCACTTGAGGAAGTTTTTGTTGGTATTCTTTGATGGCATTCTCATTTACAGCAAGACTTGGGAGGAGCATCTCCAGCACATTGAGACAGTGTTGTGTATCTTGTAGGAGCAACAGTTCTATGCCAAACTCTCCAAGTGTGAGTTTGGGTTGACGGAGATGTATTTTGGGCACATCATAAGGGTGGACGGAGTGAGAGTCCACGAGGAGAAGATCAGGGCCATTAGAGAGTGGCCAGAGCCGAGAAACGTGACAAAACTCCGGGGGTTCATTGGCATTTGTACTTACCACCGGAAGTTTGTCAAGAGTTCCTCACAGCTTGCTGCACCCCTGACAGATTTGATGAGGAGGGGGCTTTCAATTGGTGGGATACAGCGCAGCGAGCCTTTGACAGGCTCAAGGAAGTTATGAGCAGCTGCCCAGTGCTTGCATTGCCAAATTCCACGCAGCCAATTGTTTTGGAGTGTGACGCGTCGGGAGAGGGGATCTACGCAGTATTGATGCAGGGAGGTCACCCTATAGCCTATGAGAGCCGGAAGCTCCTTCCGCATGAGAGGTTGTATTCTATATACGACAAGGAGATGCTGGCCATCATGCATGCATTGGCCAAGTTCCGACAGTATTCAGTGGTTAATAGGTTTAGGGTGAGGACTAATCACAACAGCTTCAGATTCTTTTTGGAGCAGAAGCAGCTACAGGAGAGGTAGCAAAAGTGGATCAGCAAGATCCAAGCATATGACTTTGACATTGAGTATGTCAAGGGTAAGAACAACGTGGTAGCAAATGCTCTTTCACGTAAACCAGCCACGTTGTCTCTTATGAGCTTGGACACAGACTGGAGGGCTCAACTCTTGGTAGAGTACTCAAAGGACAGGTTTGCATGTGAGGTTTTGGATGGGCAAGTGGCGGATGACAAGTACAGGGTGGTCGATGAGATCATCTACTACAGGGATCGGATCTTCTTGACTGAGGGATCTCAGCTCAAGAAGAAAATACTCCAGGAATCACATGATTCACCATTCGCCGACCATCAGGGGTTTACCAAAACCTACAGGGCCATCAGAGAGAGGTTCTCATGGAAGGGCCTCAAGGAGGACATACTCCAACATATCCAGGAGTGCGACGTTTGCCAAAGGAACAAGGGGGAGATGAGCCATCCCGCGGGTTTATTGCAACCTCTTCCCATTCCGGAGGGGAAATGGGAGAGTATTTCAATGGACTTCATCACAGGGTTGCCCATGGTACAGGGCAAGGATTGTATCTTTGTCATCATTGACCGACTGACGAAGTACACACATTTCTTTGCCATATCCGCACACTACACAACAACACAGGTGGCCAAGCTGTTCTTCAAAGAGGTCTTCAAGCTACATGGTCTTTCTAAGACCATCGTCAGTGACAGGGACAGCCATTTCATGGGCGGGTTTTGGCAGGAGCTTTTTCGGCTAATGGAGACGGAGTTGACACCGAGCACCAATTATCACCCACAGACAAAAGGACAGACAGAGATAGTTAACAAGTGGCTAGAGGGATACTTGCGTAACTATGTCAGTGGGCAGTGGAGAGCATGGCTGAAGTGGCTGCATCTATGGGAGTGTTGCTACAACACTACACATCACATGTCCATTGGTATGTCACCATTCTATGCTTTGTATGGGTATCATCCTTTATCTTTTGTTGACATGATGTTTGGTGATAGCAAGGCTCCAAGAGCCAAGATTTGGATCCAAGAGAGTCAGGATATCCTCGGAGCTCTCAAGTATAACATGGCTACAGCACAGAACCAGCAGAAGCTGTATGCTAACAAGGGTCGAGTGGAGAGATAGTTTGAGGTAGGTGACATGGTCTACCTACGATTACAACCATACCAACAGTCGTCACTGAAACAGAAGGGGGTTGAGAAGCTCAGGCCCCGCTTTTATGGGCCATACATGGTGATACGCAGGATTGGACAGGTTGCATATGAGTTGGAGCTGCCCCAAAGTAGCAAGATTCATAACGCTTTTCATGTATCATGCCTGAAGAAGGCATTGGGGCAACAGGTGACAATGACAGATGAGCTACCACCCATGGATGATGAGGGGCATTCAGTGTTGCAGCTAGCGGCTATTATTGATACCAGGGAGAAGGCAGCTGCGGAGCAGGACGGTCCGGGAATTCTTGGTGAGGTGGAAGAATTTGCCGGATGAGGATGCCACTTGGGAGAGTGAGAAAATCTTGCAGCACCCATCACTTCAGTTGCTTAAGGACAAGCAACATTTTGCCGGGGGAGACTGTAATATTCCTAATTAGCCATGGCTAATTGGAATATTTTGCTTATTTTTTCCTTCTATAGTTATTTATGAATAAAAAGGTGAAGGAAAGGGGACATGACTCACTTTTAGAATAAAGGTCACTTCCTAGTAGCACAACGTTGTGACTTAAAGGGGAGCCAAAGGGGGACGCAGAGATGGAACTCACGCAGACACTTGGAGGGACTGTGCAGAAGGGAAGAAACACGCGGCAAGAGAGGAATTACGCTGGAGAAGGTGGGCCTTGGGATCGATAGAGGCAAAGGCTATAAAGGAGAGAGGAGCTTCCTCATTTTGGCATTCAGTTATGAGCATTTGAGCTATTCACTTTGACTTGGAGCACGCTGGCTGTTTAGCTTGTCTGCAGCATTGTTTAGTGCACTGAGTGTCTCCGTTCGGAGATCTCACCCTTAGCCCCGGGGGACTTCGAGTGCCTACTCAAGCAAGGTAGTTTCAGCAGTCTTTTCACAGTAGTTTTGATCTTTAGCATTGAGGTGGAGCTGAGCGTTGGAGGACTGCGCAGTCTTGAGAGAGAGGGACACAGTTTTTCTAGGAGTAGTTCTGGATTGGGGATTTGTGGAGGAGTTGAGCTAGGAGATTGAGCAAGAGATCAGCTCTTGCATTTTGGAGGAGTTTGGCAGAGTTTCAGGCAATATTTTGGAGGATTCTACTCAGTGGTAACGCAGAGCCTTGAGGGGTTGCGTGATTCCCCAAGGGGGCGATTTTTGAGGATCGACCATTTTAGAAACACTTTCTGGATTTTTCTGGGTTTTCTGAATAGAGGCTGATTCCAGAGTTTCAGCATTTTCTAAGGAGGGGAACAACCCCAAATCCTCATTTGATTTCCAGTAGCAGCAACAACATGAAAGTTTCCTAGCAGCATCCACGCAGTTCAGAGAGAGGCCATTCCTTTGCTATTTTGAGTGTATTTCTTCACTTGCCTAGTGCAAGTTGAGGTGCCATCTTTCTAATCACCTCCTGTACTCATTCCATTACTCAGTATAATAAAATGGCTTAGCATTTCTCTCTGCATTTCTCGATTCTCTGCTTATATTTCATGTTTCCATTATTATATGTTGCACCGCTAATATTTTTATCATTTGTGCGTATTTAGTTGGAGTTTACTGGGGTTTTGGGGAATATCTCTGAAACGGGATACTACAAAATTTCTCCTAGCTGAGGAGGAAAATTATCTCAGGTGTTTTCTTAAAGGTTTCTCTCTGTACTACAAAATTATTCCTTGTAAAGAGATTGTTGTTGAAGAATAATAAATAAACCCTCATTCACTGCACTGGTTTTCCCGCATTGGGTTTTTTTGGGGACAATTGTCCAAAAATATTTGTGTTGATGTGATTGATTCTTGTGCTTGTAGATCACTGTTATTTTTCTCTATGCTATTATGTGATAACTACAGTAGAATTTATTTTAATGTTTGTTGAAGGGTGTTGTAAACAACTTATTGTGAGAAATAAGTACGACAAATAAATCAGTTACTGTAGTTGAATTTCGTGTCAGAAATTTTCACAAGCCCAAGTTCCTCTTCTTCATTTATATGTACCTTGTTTTCTTAGTTAATAAAATGGCTCAGCTCTTGGTACAATTTATGGTGCATTTTGTCATTATGCTGGTGTGTTAGTTTTATGGTTACATGTTTATGCTTTATTTGTTGTTATCACTTAATATTTCCCAATAGGAATATTACAGTGGTATCAGAGCATAATCTTGGCTTACCCTGTGAGAAACCCTTCATTCTATGACAAGACCCAAAAAAAAAATAAAAAAATCATGGGATCCAAAGAAAGGTTAAAATCAAACAACATGGCAATGACCTTGAATGAGGTGATTAGGATGAAACAAATTATGATTGATGTGGGGAAGGAACTAATTCATACCACAATTGTGAATCAGGATCATTGTCAATTATACAACAAATCCACTATGCCCAAAATTATGGATAATTCATCAAGATGACAAGACATGATTGCAACTGATGTGGAGTTATTGGCAGCAAATTGGAGGGCATACTAATCATTGAGACATGGCATTCAAGTTGTTGAAGAATCTAGGGCAATTAGGTGTAGTGTGATTCTTTTTTACTTGATAATAATTTGTGGAGTCTTTTTACTTTTCTTGTTAGCTTAATCTTCTTCTTCTTATTAATGCATGTGTGTGTACTTCATCAAACTACTACCAAAACCATAAGAACAAGAACACAAGATGTTGGCTCTCTGCCAGGGCTAAAACCTCTCTTCTCTTGGGAGGAAAACCCTTTAGTAAGTTTTCTCTTATTGAAGCTTTCTTATTGATCAATGCCAAACCCTAGACCCTTGACAAGAATATCCTCCAAGCACAAGTCAAGTCCTTCCTTCTTCATGCACTTTGTTCCTGGCACTTGATCCTCCTACTTCTTTCAACAACTGGTGATAGACCTTGTTATGCTTAGTTCTAGACGAAATATTTTTCCTTGATCCTTAGTGAACTCTTTCACATAAGATGATGCCTTCCTTCTCTTAACCAAATGAGCTTCTTCCTTGAGATGTAAGTACAGTCTTAGTATGACTGTCCTGCAGCGCTAATTCCTCGCACGTGTGGTGGTTTACTTGATGTTATAGGCTCTATTCTCCTTTGCATGAGTTTCTTTCTTCTTCGCTTGATTGGGAGGCCTTATAGGCTTAGTTTACTAGCCCCAAATAGTGATATATATTAGTTGTGGGTTGTTGCTCTCATAACCGCAGAGAAAACCCTCCTTTTTCTCGCACGTGTGGCTATAGCTTCCCCTAGAAATAGTCTTCTTTAAGCTCGGTTGTATATCCTTGTTCTTTGCTGCACTTGGAGATCCTTTCTTGTCCTTCATTCACCCTTTACTTCCTCCTTTTCTTCGCTAATTTCAGAGATGTGTGTGCATTTTACTTAGAGGAGTGGACAGCCTCTATATATAGAGGATTGTCCCTCCTTTAGGCCAACTTGAGGCCGACTAGAGGACAGTACGCCGACTTGACATATTTAATCATCATTTTGCTGCTTGAGGATGTCATTGCAAGGAGGAAACTTTGAATTTGCTTGGATGTATTCCTTTTGACTCTAATATATAAACATACATGGTGTAACATGCCCTTAAGGTCTTCAACATTTTCTTTTGACTATTTTGACTCACCTATAGCACTTAACATGTGCTAGACCTATTTCAATGAGCTAGAAACTCATTGACACATATTATAAAAATAAGATTTCTTTTCTTGAATAAATACAAATATCAAAAGTACATTTATGAAGATCAAACCTAGTTACACTTACTTCAACACTCCCTCTTAACTAGGGAGGTATTCATACAACATTACAAGGTGTTTGGCTATGTTTCAATGTTATGAATATAATTCATAACAAGTGAGATAAATAAAATACATGTAAATATTAAATAATTAAATATTGATTATGTTAAATAGTCATTAAGTTAAGTGAAAAGGCATGTCTAAAAGGCATGCCCAGTCACGAAATGACACCTGCTTAGGTATATATAGGTGGGTCTTCATTGTAACATTCATCACTTGTACAATTTTATATATATTAGCAAATTGTTATTTTTAATACCTCGTGTATTTTTACCTTAAAGTCTACAAGCTATAATTTTTTATGCTTCAATGGTATCAGAGCCATGGCACACAATATAATCATGCGGGTTTTTGATCGTTGCTCGCCACACTATGTGCCATTATGTTCACGTCCTGAATGCGTTGAGCAGTTTAGTAAAATTCAAAAAGAATTTCAGTGTTTAGAAAAATAATTTGCAAAAGTTAAAGCATGTTGAAAGGAAATCGATAATAAGGAAGATGATCAAGAGGATGATTTTGATGAAGCTGATATAGATCAAGATAAGGATCCAAATGAAGGTGATGATATGAATATGGAAAGTTTTAAAGAAGACATAGATTATGATAAGAATGAAGATGATCTTAAAGATTATAATGGTAAAGATAACTGTAATGATGCTTTTCAGCAGCAACCAGCAAGGTCGCCTTTAGTAAGAAGGTCAATGTTTCGAATTTCACAAAAAAGACCTCTACAAAGCATGAATTTTAAAAGTGCAATTAAAAAGTTTCACCCTCCAAGAAGTTCATGTCGACCATTAAATTGGATGAAGATTTGTAATTCCGATCTTTCATTACCTGAAGACCTAGGTGATCACAAGCACAACCGGGGTTACACCTTTGTGGAAAATATAACAAATGGTTCTGCTACACTAAGTGATTTGCAACCACAGTTTCTAGACATTAAGGGTTTTTTAGTAGGTGTAAGACCAACACTCCTAAGTACCGATGATGTAGAGTATGAAAGAAATCCATTTGAGGGTTTAATTGGGATGATAATGGAAACTAGAAATGAGGCAGTCAATCCCGAGTTTCTTTTTAGTGCAATTTGTACCAAGGTTCGATAGTTTAAGGGATTGAGGCAGCAGGACAGCCATGAGTTTCTCAGATGTTTACTTGACAACTTGCACACTGAAGAATTAGTGAGTTTAAGCAACTCAAAGTCCACTAGTTGTGGAGATGGAGAGGTTGTTGAGGGCAACAACGATGAATGCTCGAACCAGAGGAATAATGCAACCTTTGTGGATCAAGTGTTTCAAGGTCAGCTGTGCAGCACAATTCGTTGTTCAAAATGTGGTTACTGTTCGGTGACACATGAGCCATTTTATGATTTGTCATTGTCACTTCGAAGAAAACCAAAGCCCATGAATGCCTCATTGCCTAGCCAAAATGACCCATCATCTTCCAAAATCCAATTGAAGAATGATGAGGCCACTACTTCTAAATCTGTTTTTGGTTTTCTTGGTGGTCGTATGTTTTCCCTTCCTTACAAAAAAAGGGATTATGTTGCTGGTGACAAGGTTGAGGTAACACAAACGTCTTCAGAATTGAACACTGACAATGAATTAGAAGTCAATTGCTCATCAATTGGAGACCTTTATTCACATGAAGATATTTGGCATCTTTTTGATAATGATGAAAAAGCAACAGTAGAAAGCTCTGTAGTTGAGGGAAACATTATAAATGTTTGTGAATCAAAGAGCCCTTTGTATGGTGGAAATGAAGGAAATAATTTGTTTATGGTTTTCCCTGTAACTACTGAATCCTTGGGAGCTATAAAGCCCACAGTTATTCCAATTTTTTTTGAGGGCTACTTGGTGGAGTTCATGAGGACAGAAACCCTAAGTGGAGAGAATGGATGGGGATGTCCAAATTGTGCTTCTAAGCTTGTTAATGGGTATGACAATCTGGAAAATGCGACAGCAAAGGCAGAGCAAGGTATGGGATTTAATGGCAGGTTGAATGCAGAATCAAAACATGATTCATCTGCACAGGGGGTTTCATGCTGTGATGCAGAGGGACATTCCAATAAAAATGATTTAAGAATTTTTGGGGCTGAAGAGAAGGTCGTTGCATTGCTAGCTGATGACTATTTCCAGGACATGGGTGGGGTCATCAAAGATCCCAACATAGAGTTTTCATCGTTTGGATCCGTTATGGATTTCATCTACACAGGTGAATTGGGCTCAAACATCAGACACCTTGAGTATTATGACATTCTCATAGTCACCGACTTATATGGCATCCCTTCTTTGAAGCGAGAGTGTGAATTGTTCACTGCTTATCATCACGTCGTCACAGAGACAGTTGCAGATATCTATGGGGTTGCGGAGGCGTTTAACTCGAAGTTGTTGATGCACGCCTACATCCTCTTCATTCTAGAGTATCATGGACAGCTGACGACCATTCCACTGTTTAAATAATTTACATTCACCCTCCGTCAAAATGTTGTGCCCTCTAGTCGAACGGTCAAAGGGTGTGAGATCGATAGATTGCGTCGATATACCGTGGTTAAACTACATGCGTCGGTCATGCGGAAGTCTATCGGGTGGTAGGGTTGCAGACCCGCGACACAGTTTTGACGGAAATTGGGTCATGGGTAGCTGTCGAGTGGGCAGACACAAACCGCAACGAGGGCAAATGTCATCAAAGTGTCATATATAGATCTTTTGGATATGTTGTGTCGTCATTCGGGGGTGTGCGTGCAAATGAATACATGGTATATACGAAGAACGTCACACCGGTTGTTTGTAAGATGACTTGGTTGGTAAATTAGAAAAAAATAATTTAATTCATTAATATGAACTATATTATATATTAATTTATATAATTTATCTTTTAATCATATTAATAATAATAATAATAAATATTTAATTTAATTTATAATATATATATATATTATATTTATAATAAAAAAATTATATAAATTTAAAAAAATCAGTATTAAAAAAAAACAAACATTCCTAAGGAATTATTACTGAGAGTACATGCGAAACATGACCAGATTGTATACATCGAACAACACACACAAGTGAAGAAATCGACAACTAAAGCTTTGAGGAACCAAGCTTCGAAAGAAAGGGTATGTTATGATATAATTATACAAGGAGATAATAAAAAAATATTAAATATAAATAATAAATATTGATTATTAATAGTTCATTATTAAGTGAAAAGGCATGTCTAAAAGACATGCCCAGTCACGGTAAGGACCTGCTAGGTATAGTATAGGCGGTCCTCATTGTAATCATTCATGTCTTTATATTATATTAATAAATTATTATTTTTAATACCCCATGTATTTTTACTTTAAAGTCTACAAGCTATCAGTTTTTATGCTTCATTCAATCTTTGAGGAATTTACATACGAGAAACCGAATTTGCAATCCATCCGTTATAGCATCATAATAACCACATTGTTTCCACAACAAGGCCTTGACTGACAACTCTATCTCTTAATAGATCAGAGCACAATGTTGGCGAGACCAATGACTTATAGACACTTTAGTCATTGTCTCTCAAGGTACATACACACCCAGGTGTTCACTGAGTATGACCTTGTAGGACTATTCTTGTCTTGGGTTCCCAACCCTCAAAGAATATCGGTCCTCTTGCCTACTCTTGTCTTGGATGCCCTACACATCCTCAAAGAGTATTGGATGCCAGATGATTACCCAATCCTCCCATTCTTTCTTCCCAAGTGAAGACAAGAATGTTGTGTCTATCTTGTGTCTACATTTCCATTCATGGCCTTCATCTAGACTTACGACTGTTAGTCCTGGTCTAGTGCTTGACACATGAAATGGAAAAACACAATTGTCACTTCTTTGTAATCAGGGGTGATCCAAAACTCCTTCTTGATTAAGGACTTGTCAAAGCTCCCTCTTAACTAGGGACTCTTTCATTCATCAGCAACTTCTTCTTCGTGGGTCCTTCAACTGCTTGATCTCCTTCCTTTCTTTGATGTCATGAAGTCTTTGTTCGAACTTCTTCTAGGTAGGGCACCATCCATGAATTACTTTCCTTCTTGGTTTGTCATGTCATTGCTTCCTTCATGGAAAGTGGCTTTCTTGTCATACATCAAGTTTTCTTGTCATCTGTCCATGTTTCGGAATACTCGTCTCATGGATGCTTCGTCATACTTACTTGTTTACATGCTTCGACCTAGTAGCCCATCATGACTTCATCCTGATATTTCTTCAACAACACTTTTGATTTTGCTGGATGGCTTCTTCATCACAACATCTTTTGTAGAGTAGAATCAATTATCTGTACCTTTTGTTGAAATTTCTAAGTATTACCCATTAGAAATTTAATCTGTATTCTTCTCGTTTATTTCTTCTACTTGTAAAATTCGAACAAGTTATTTAAAACATATAAATAACGAAATAAACATAATACAGTCTCAACATCTACAGATCATCAGCTAAAAGAAAACAAACACACAAGTAACACCATTATTTTTGGACAAACGTCCCCAGAAAAACCCAATGTGGGAAAACCGGTGCAACTATTCTGAGGGTTCATTGTTATACAGTATTTCCTTGAGTACAACTGGGTGCCAAACTGGCTCACCAGACAGAGAAAAACAACAGACAGTAATATGTCTCCATTCAGAAACAGGTATTCATAAAACCTGTCCCACAAAACCCTCTCCAGCAACTCTGAAGCAATACGTCAGCCTCCTGCTGCACTACATCAGCTCTCTAAGGCACTACGCAGCCTCTGGGACCCTCTGCGTCACTCCTGCAGCCATCTGCATGGATGACATAGTCCCTCTGGCCTCTGCGTTGTCTCTGCTAGGCTCTGCGTGGCCTGCTCTGGCTGCTACTTCTCGCTCTCTGCCTCTATGTTGGTCTCTCGACACTATCTCTGCCTCTCTGCCGAGTACACACTGCCCCTCACTGCTGATCACTGATTCGACTTTTCTTAGCAACCCCTCTCTAGCAAATCAAATGACTGATCACTCTGGTGTATCTTCCAACTGACCCTCAATCCTCGTCTTATACTTTTCTCGTTGGTCCTTCAATGACCGAGATTAAATCTCTAATCAATGGCTAAGATTAAATTTGGCTTGATCCATGACTTTTGGAACCTTCTAACCCAGTTTTATATTAATACCCATTAATATTTTATTTTTCCTCAGTTTAGACTTCAGAGCTCCATTAAAAATATTAATTATTTTAATATCTCCAAACTGGGTACAATCTGTCCAAACCATTTATGGGTCTTGGAGATCTCATGTCATTTAGCCTCTCCACCAATTTTCATGGCTAGAGCACATCCGATGCTACCACAAATCAACACTCCCTCTTAGCGAGCATTGTGCTTTGTAGCTCTAGTAATACTCCTCACTGAGCATCACTATGATTATCTGGCACCGGTACCTATGTTGATGCTAGGTCTCCCCGCCCAACATCCTCTACACTGCTGCATCCTGTACTGCTGCCCATGGCTGCCACTACCAATGTTGTAGATGTACAACAACTCCCTCTACATCTGTGCTACTGCTGGTCCATTCTCTCAACACTACATTTGCACTGCAACCCCTTCTCATCATGTTGCATCATGCTACTGCACTGTAACTCAGTTATTGAGAAGTAAGTAACTGATCCTCCCAATTTCTGGCATCCCGGTCAAGCTAGAAACACTCCCGATGCTGAAGCTCCCTCTGCCACTATCAAGTGCTCCCTCTATGGCCTCTACGCTGCTGCAACAACTCCCTGCATCTCGCACCATTGCAAACCTCTCTGTGCCATCATGCACCGTTGCAACACTCTCTGTGCCTCTCACATTGTTGTAGCCTGCTAGCCTCATGCTGCCAGGAGACTCCTTCATTGTAGCACTCTCCGCCGCTCCATCCACATCCGTTTCTACTAACATCCGCCAGTCCTGCTACTCTCTCTTCGGGGCTTTTGTAGCAAGGTATAATCCAAGAGGTTGGGTACCTCAAGGATCTTGCCCCTCATTGCCTGTAGTCCTCCTAACTATAGCTCGATGTCTCCCCACCTCTTCTCTAGAGGTACATTAGCACTCATGGCACAATCGTTATTTTCCTCGACCTCCTTCTCCGCTTTTGCTGACGCTACCTTAGAGTCAGATGCCTCTCCGTTGTTTTTCTTCCTCGGACATTGATTCGCATAATGACCCAGCTCACCACAATGGAAGCACTTGACCTTGGAGAGGTCCTTCTTCCTCTTCTCCTGCTTTACCGCAAATGCCAGAGCTGCATCCTCTTCCTTTTTTATCTAGACGCCTTTCCTACTACTTATCGTCTTGCTCAACTCCCTGATCTCCTCTTGGAAAAGAGCCGCCCACAAATCTTCCCAATCTAGAAGATCTGCCGTGCCCAGTATACTCTGGACAAATGTCTCACACTCCTCGGAGACTGCATTAAGTGCGGCCCTCAACAACATTTCCTCATCCGACGTGGCCCCTATGGAAGTCGGTCCCGGATCTCCTTCAACCGACTGAGGAAGTGATCTATCTGCTCCCCCTTCTGCATCTGGTATGTCTGCAGTTCATTCTCAAGTAACATCTTCCTCTACACGAAAGTATGCTAGTACAATTTCTTCAGGACGTCCCACATTTCAATTGTCGTGTCCTTCTTGACAATATGTTGGACCACATGATCCTTGACCCCATCAACAATGGCACACTTCGACCTGGCCATTGCCTTGTCGTACTTTTCATTTTCAGCTAGGTCAACTGGGATCACCACTGTTCTCAAGGCAAAGGCCTTGATGCGATGTCTATCTAGAATGGACAGGATCCTAGCCTTCCAGACCACAAAGTTGGATGCCCCATCTAGCCTCTTTAGATCCCTCAGCCCATTCATGGCCATCTCCCTGCTCTTCTATCGACTCCTCCGAGTCTCTCTACTTCCCTTTGGAAGTTCTCCTTTCGACTCCTACTGAGTCTCTCTACTTCCCACCTGGAAGTTCTCTTTTAGACTTTATTTGAGTCCCGATTTCCCTTCTGGAAATCCCCCTGCCAATTGTCAAGTTGCACCTCTCCGATCTTTTGTGCACCCGCAACATTGATCCAGATCCCTTGGCTAGCAATCTGCCTCGATAACAAATCCCTCTCCTTGGTTTTGGCTTGTTAGGTACTCTTCTGCCCATAGTACCCCACCAGCTTCGCTCCTGCAAACTGCCCACAGCTTCCTATGCCCCAGCAATTAAAGGACTGAGCCTCTAGACTTTATGCAATCCCGGCACTGGCAAAAAAACTCCCTCAACCAACTGCGTCAACCAACTTGGTCTCTATGTGAGCCTCTTTCTTCCCTCCACAGCCTCTGCGCTGGCCTCTCTCTCGCCCGGACTGATGACACAGCCCCTCTGCGTCAACCCTTCTTTTGTCGCTTCTGCAAAGATCAGCTTTTGTCACTCAAGACAGCTGATTCTGATGCAAATGCTCTGCTTAGATGATGCCTTCAGCCCTCCTGTGATCTGCAACCACCCTCTGATACCATGTTGAAATTTCTAAGTATTACCCGTTAGAAATTTAATCTATATTCTTCTGGTTTATTTATTCTACTTGTTAAATTCAAACAAGTTATTTAAAACATATCAATAACGAAATAAACACAATACAATCTCAACATCTACAAATCATCAGCTGAAAGAAAACAAACTTTAAGTGACACCAGTATTTTAGGACAAATGTCCCCAGAAAAACCCAATGCGGGAAAACCAGTGCAACTATTCTGAAGGTTTATTATTATGCAGTATTTCTTTGAGTACAACTGGGTGACAAACTGGCTCACTCGACAGAGAAAAACAATTGCCAGTAATACCTCTCTATTCGAAAACAGGGATTCAGAAAACCTATCGCACAAAACCCTCTCCAACAACTCTGAAGCATTGCGTCAGCCTCAGAACCCTTTGCATTAGCACTCTGGGGCACTGCGCAACCTCTGGGACCCTCTGTGTCACTCCTGCAACCCTCTGCATGGATGACGCAGTCCCTCTGGCCTCTGTGTTGTCTCTACTGGGCTCTGTGTGGCCTGATCTGGCTGTTGCTTCTCACTCTTTGCCTCTGTGCTAGTCTCTCGGCACTATCTCTGCCTCTCTGCCCAATACTTACTGCCCCTCGTTCCTGGTCACTAATTCGACTTTGCTTAGCAACCCTGCTCTAGCAAATCGAATGAGTGATCACTCTGGTGTGTTCTCCAACTGACCCTCAAGCCTCCTCTTATACTTTTCATGTTGGTCCTTCAATGGTCAAGATTAAATCTCTAATCAACGGCTAAGATTAGATTTGGCTTGATCCATGACTTTTGGAACCTTCTAACCCAGTTTTATATTAATACCCACTAATATTTTATTTTTCTTAAGTTTAGATTTAGGAACTCCACTAAAAATATTAATTATTTTAATATCTCCCAAATTGGGTACAATCTATTCATACCATTTCTGGGTCTTGGAGATCTCATGTGCTTTAGCCTTTCCACCATTTTTCATGGCTAGAGCACATCTGATGCTACCACAAATCAACACCTTTCATATCTTCAAGGCCTTCATAGGTGTCAAGGGTCCTTTCTTCCCTTGTTAGAGTTGTCCTGCCTTCTTTTGGGAGATATCTTCAATGGTTCTTTGTCAGATAGTGATTCTTTGTGATCATGGTGTTCTTCACAAACTTGATCTCTTTCTTCATTTGCTTCTTCTTGGATAGATTGGTGAACCACCTTATGCTCCTTGTGAGAGAACTTCTCCATTGCTTGCTTCCTAGACTAGTCGGCATTTATTCTTGCTTCTTAATCAACAATCTTATACTTCTTATGTGAGCATATCCTTTTGTTAACCTCCATTGCACTGTAGTACATGCCTTCAAGCATGTCCTTGGTGAAAGAGATTCTTTCATACTTGATCATGTTATAGAACTATTTCCATGACTCAATAATATACATATGATAACATGACTAAACTTTGATGCATACATACCTCATCTTGATTCTCCTTTGATCATCTTAGCTTCATTTGGTTGTCCTTGGTGTGGCCATTCTTGCTTCATCTTAGCTTGCCTGCATATCATCCTTTTCTTGAATCCCATGAATGGGATTCCCAATCAGACATCTGCTTTGGTTCATGAACCTTTTTTTGAAGATTCCATCGTAGGATCTTAAAGACCCTTGCCTTGCAAATGTTTCTTTCCTTTTGATGATGGAGGTTTTCTAAGATTCTTAATCATGATTATTTTTTCTTTCATTGTGGATGAGGTCCTATACTAGGTGTTGTCGCACAGATTGTCACAACAATGCTCAGACCAGGGGCTGTCACCCTGATCCCTGATCTCTCCGTTTAACCCTGTGTCCCGCAGCTAAGGGGGGTAGACCCTATGGGAAAATGGATGACCAACAGAGGACCAGTTGGGTTAGGAGACACGAGGGGAAACAAGCACTTAATTGATTTTATTAAGTTAATAGACCAGTGCCTTAAGGAGCTAATGATTAAATGATTATTTATTGAATATTGCAGAAATATAAACCATGTAGAACAATCATTTATCATCAAATAACCCAAGCGATGTAAGATTTTCAACAAATGCACAACCCCTTTAAATGATCCAGCATTTAAACTTCAAGAAAAATTAAATGCTTTAAATGACCATAAAATTTAAATGCTGACCAGCTACCACTTTCCTAGCCAACTTGTAAATAAACATTTAAGTGGTTTAGCTATTAGAAAAATGGACACAAAAAATGAATTTTCAATTTTTTTTTTATTAGCTTTTTCAAAATATTTTTAATTTTTTTATTTTTTAATATTTTTTTATTTTTGTTTTGTTTGCAGGTGTTGGAGCAGCGTGGAAGGAATCTGCATGAAGTAATGTTGAAGATAAATGCGGAAATGGAGCTATGAGGAGACAGGGATTTGATTTGTAGCAAAGTGAGAGGAGCTCTAAATATTTTCTAGAAATCTTGACAAAAAATTTTAACTCGCCCTCCTTCAGATTTCTGACCCTCATTAAAAAATTAGATTTGAAAATGAATGATTTTAAAACCCTTGGAATGCAAGATTGCTGGTTGATATTTTTGGAAAGCAATTTTAAATGAAACCCCAGCAAATAGATACCTTGGAAAATCTCGAATTTCTTCAACAAAAAACCTGCAAGAACTGATCCTGAGGCCAGATCTTACCTTCCAGGGCCTAGATCTGGCTTCAAACAAACATTTCTCCTCAGACCTGTAACCTGCAACCTGTAATGGCAAAACAGAACACCCAAAGATAATATGTGCAAGAAAGGAAACTGAAAACCCTAACTAAATAATTACAATATTCACAAATTGCAGACTCTAAAATAGCCAGATTTCTCATTATGCCACATAAATATTTTCAGAATTTAAATTTTAATATGAGATACTTCAGAAAACCCTTCATGCATTCATTAAAAAAAATTCAGATGATAAGCCTGGGATTAAAAACTAGCTGGGTTCTTTCAGAAAACACAATCTGGGAGTTGGCTGGTTCAACCGAGAACTTCCCCTAATGCCTAGTAAATTAAAAAAAAAGATTTCCTGCACAACTTACAATCAACCATTAACATAGAAGGAAAAAACGATAGTGAAATCCAGATCAAATGGAGATACCTGCCATTATATTTCAGAATCTAAACTATCATTCAAACCCTAGGATCAAACAAGATACCTGTGCCTGAATCAATCTTCATCAAGCTAAAATCAATAGCTGAAAATAAAATTATGCAAAAAGAATAAAAGATCTTACAGCATTTCCAGAAGAGTAACACCAGCAAGATTTTTAACCCAAAGTCTTTCTTTATTGCACAAAAATGACTAAAAGAGAGCTTTCTTTAGCACTAGACTCTCAGATCTAATCTTATCTCAAATGACCCCTAGCACCCTATTTAAAGGAAAAAATTTCCAACGGCTAGTTCGAGTGATCCATGTCAAACTAATCTCGACCGTCGATGAGGATCAAGATTTCTTTTAATCTCATTCGTCGAATTTTTAAATGCATTTCAATATATTAGAAA
>APFE030814475.1:0-15963 GCA_000404065.3 Pinus taeda | reverse complement strand
GCACTAGGATTCCCCTAAGATTCTAATGACAAAATTCATTCCGGCTTTGGGGTTAGGCTGAAGGAAAACTCTGCCAATCATGGATCGGTGAGACAAAAAACCTTCCGGAACGTAAATTATCACTAGAAAATTAGGTCCACCTAGGCAATTTGCGTACATGACTCAGCTCTGCTAAGATTATTTACAATTCACACATGAATACTGGGTTTACAACATAATATGATAAGGTCGACGATGACTGTCGAATGGCACAGACACATCAATCAAGCGCTACCCTTTTGCGAAGAAAAGGGGGTGTACTGCTAAGGGTAGTTGACACGTAGTGGTCAACACTAGGTATGCTCCTTCTACATGAATATCTTGAGCTATATCTACCATGCTCCTATATTCTAGAAGATATTTCTAACCATGCATTTTCTTCTCATTATAAGGCTACTTCTACATGAGTATCAAGAACTCTATGTACTTCATGCTTCTAGATTCTAGAATATGTTTCTAGCCATGAAAATTTTATTCCTGCATGCTCCTATCCTACTCAAAACCTTGAAAGAAGACTTTAAGTAAAGAGTTCAACTTAGTCATAGTAGAGATCGAAGGATCTTCCTTCTTTTGCTTCTTTTTTCTTCTTTCACCTCTTGATTCATGTGAGCTTCTTCCCTCTTTCTTTTGTTGTTGTCCTTCTTAAGCTTAGGACAATTCCTTTTGTAGTGTCCATATTTTTGGCATCCATAGCATTGGATTTTGGACATGTCTTTGTTGCTTGTTCTTTGTGGACCAAATTTGCCAAATTTTCCCTATCTCTTGGCCATGGTAGCAAATGCTTGCTCCTTTGATCCCACATCTTCCTTTTCTTTGAGTCTGGTTTCCTCTGTTTTGCATAGAGATCACATTTCACATAGTGTGGTAGCTTCCTTCCTAGCATATATGCTAGATGTGAAGTTGCCCTAGTCCTCAGGTAGAGCATTGAGTACTACAATTGTCATTTCTTTGTCGGACATGACTTCCCCTAGCTCTTGAAGTTGATCTCTCATCTCAAAGATCTTCATGAAGTAGGGAGCTATTCCTTCCTTTGATATTTTCATCTTATACAATTCATTTCTTAGAGATATCACTTCTTCGGCTGTGGTTACCGAAAATAGCTCCACTAACTTATCATAAATTTCTTTTGATGTTTCAAATTTGGAGAGATAAGAAATGAGAGAGTCCTTGATAGATTCTATTAGAATCCTTTGAGCTCTTGTCTCATCCTCTTATTGTACTTGGCTAAGGCTTGGGTTTGTTCCTTAGCAGAGATAGTGATATTCCCTTTGACATGCTCTAGAAGTTCATTATCTTTGAGAAGTAAATCAATCCTCTTCTTCCATGCAAGAAAGTTATTGGTACCTACCAATTTGTTTCTTTCCTTGCAAAAAGACATTGATGTATATTCAGAAGGGGACATATACTTACTTGATAGATTTTGAAATATAGTGGATTTTATCTCCTTGAAAACTTGATGGCTTGCCTTCCTACGATTTTGATGTTCTTCAAGTTTCCTTCTCCAAGTGGACTTGCTTGATGATGAGATTTTCTTGATGACTTGTAAATGATGTAGGTCCCTCTTTGATCTACTCTTTTTTGTAGGTGCCTTTATGTAAGGCTCTTCTTCTTGCTTTGTAGTCTTCCTTGATGAATGCTAGATGGTAGACCTTGTTTTCCTTGAAGTAAATGAGACTTCTTGGCTTGAAGCTTCAACTTTGTAGATGTCCTTTCTTGATGAGTCATCTTATGAGTGTTCCTGAGATGCCCTTTCCTTGATGTGTCACCTTAGCTTTGATACCATGTTGAAGAATATAGGGCAATTAGGTTTAGTGTGATTCTTCTTGACTTGATAACAATTTGTGGACTCTTTTTACTTTTCTTGTTATCTTAATCTTCTTCTCCTTATTAATGCATGTGTATGTACTTCATCAAACTGCTATCAAAACCATAAGAACAAAAACAGAAGATGTTGGCTTTCTGCCAGGGCCAAAACCTCTCCTCTTGAGAGGAAAACCCTTTAGTAATTTTTCTTTTATTGAAGCATTCTTATTAGTAATTTTTCTCTTATTGATGCTTTATTATTGATTAATGCCAAACCCTAGACCCTTGACGAGAATATCCTCCAAGCACAAGTCAAGTCCTTCCTTCTTCATGCATTTTGTTTCCCGACACTTCATCCCCCTACTTCTTTCAACAATTGGTGATAGACGTTGTTATGCTTAGTTCTAGAAAATATATTTTTCCTTGATCATTAGTAAACTCTTTCACATAAGATGATGTCTTCCTTCTCTTAACCAAATGAGCTTCTTCCTAGAGATGTAAGTACAGACTTAGTATGACTATCTTGCAGCCCTAATTCCTCGCACATGTGGTGGTTTACTTTATGTTGTAGGCTCTATTCTCCTTCGCATGAGTGCCTTTCTTCTTCGCTTGATTGGGAGGCCTTATAGGCCTAGTTTACTAGCCCCAAATAGTGAGATATATCAGTTCTAGGTTGTTGTTGTCATAACCGCAGAGACTGGAAAAGTTTCCGAATCTAACACATCAGAAACCCCTACTGCAATTACTGGTTTACAATCTCTACTTGTTATTTACATTAACAAGTTATTTAATTGCATAAACATCGAAGTAAACACTATATACAGATCACGCACTGAAATAAAAAGCGACAATAACACAAGGGACACCGTTATTTTTGGACAAACGTCCCCGGAAAAACCCAATTCGGGAAAAATGGTGTAGCATATAGAGGGTTCATATTATTAAGCAGATTTCATGAATACAACTAGGGTGCTAGAAATGGCTCACCCAACAGACAATATCCTTGGCAGTAGTACTTCTATCCGGAAACAAATATTCCGGAAAATTAGCAATCGTATGATCAAACCCCACAGCGACTCTCGTTGTTCCCTATGCTAGATAGAGAAAGCTACTCCAAGCACTGCTCTAGAACTGTGTCACTCCTCCAGGAGCCGTGTCACCCTCTCCTGGCTTAGAATCTACTGATCCGCTCCCAGTCTACCCCAGAGAATCTCTGCAGCACTGCCTCCGAGGCTCAGCGTCAGCCTCTACAGCTTTTGCGTCAGCACTTTACGTCATCTGTGTCAACTCTTCGCCTCTGCGTCAGGAATGTGAGAATACAGAATCTGCATCCACGCAACACACAATATAACATAAGTAGCGTCCATCCAAAAATCATCATATAACATTATGCACAAGAAAAATATAAGCTCTTCATTTATTAACTATCCTAATAACATGAAAAACACAAATCTAACTACAAAATGAAATACTGAAATAACAGGGTATAAGGTTAGAAATACAATACAAAGATGCCCCATGGCATCAGATGCGTTTAATATAATGCATACTGAGCATTTGCCTGCTTTTAGGAAAATCTGTTGGCTGTTTCTCAGATGTGCCATGTCCAATCCTGCACACTGTAGGACTTTTTCCTATCCGAAAATCAAGCTGATCGCGGCCATCAGATGGATCAAACCGCTTTCTCATTCTCTTTCTCTTGCGCTTTTTCTTTGTGGCAAGTTGTGATGTTTATGATGATGTAGTCGGCACACAACTTCCTTCTTGATCCAAAAAACGCTCAGATGGAAAATTTGGAATGTTCAAGACTTTTGTGACCTACGCTTCTTTATGAACCTGATTTGTTGTGACAAGTGGATCAACCATGTAAGCATCACCCTGATTCTTATCAATTTCCGTTTTATCTAGGTCACCTTCAATTAGCCAATTTCAATGGCACAAATGACCTCCTCATAATAAGATGGATCTTGTTGCAGCAGACAAGGAGGCTTATGATCTGTTGACATTTCCTTGTTTCTTTCATCCTCTAACCGATGTTGAAATTTCTGTATCTGTATCTTTTCCATTGTTATGGCATCCATCTAATTAGAGTGTTCAATCTTCATAGCACTGACTTCCTTGGCATGGTTTTCCTCCATGGTCAATAACCTACTCTAAAGACATATCTGACCAACTTCCATGTCCTTTATAAGTTTATCATTTTTTGCTTTCATGCCCATGAAGCAGTTTTGCATATAGTTTCTCTTTCTTATGATTTTCTTGCATGGTAGCTAACAGATTATTATAATTGAAGCTCATGATGGTCATTTCTTCATCCATAATTGCCATTCTGTTCTGAATTGAACTTATTTCTTCTTGACAACTTGCTTTCATGGCAGTCATTTGATTTGAATGATTGAATTCCATGATCGTCATCTTTTCCTCTAGGGCTAATAACTTGCTTTGCATAGAATTAATTTCCTTGGCATGATCAACTATTAATCTTGCTTGATTAAGTTCCATATCTTTAATAAGTTGAGCTTGATCAACTTCTGCATTTTTGATTACTTGAGCCTTATTTAACTGTATGTCTTTAACCATTTGAATTAACTCCTTGAAATTAGTTTCAACTTCTATAGTTTCCTTTACTTTAGTTTTCGCCTTGACATTTTCTTTATCGCCATATCTATCTTCAAAGGAATCAATGATTGATTGTAGAGAATCAAAAGTGTTATCAAGGAACATAGTAAACCAATCTAAAGCATCTTCAGATAAGGTGAGAATGAAAATATTCATCTTCACATCTTCATAGTTAGAATATGGGTGACACTTGCTTATACAGAGGCATTCGAAGGTGAGTCTCGACAGTAAAAGCATTGTTACCTTGAAAATGAGGAAATTCATCGATGGCTTCACCAAAAAAATAAGGATAATCATGCGGAGCTCCCTGACTGTTAGTAAAATCACAAGGAGCAAACAAGTCAAAATCCATCATGATCTACTTAACGGGAAAAAGATGGGCCAAATGGATATCAGAGACAGAAATCCCTACTCAAGAAAATCAAAACATCTACAAGAAGCGAGCTTTTAGCAGAAATTCTTGTAAGAAATGGAAGAAGTGGAGTCGCCACTTAAGCATAAATCTCTCACAAAGTTTCCAAAGGCAAAACTGAAAAGTTAGTGGATGGAAGCAGATGGATATTTAGGGAGGATTCCTTGTCTGGGATTAAATGAATAAATAAGTGGAGTCACCACCCAAACAGGAAACCAACCGGAAAGTCCAGGTGCAGAAAGTGAAGATGAAAGGATTAGATGAGAGTTAGGATGGTCAGAAATGAAGAGACGAAATGATGCCATAAAAATGAGATGAAATGCCATAAAGCCAAAGTCCAATAAATTGGTCCTCTGTGGCAATGCCAAGAGGTGTTGGCTTTGCTGGCTCAAATGGGAGATGAGAAATGAGAAGAATGATGAGGAAATGTTGTTGAAATGCCGAGAATAAAATATCCCCAGCAACAGTGCCAAAAAATGTTGTGCCGCTTGACGGGCTAATGAATGGTGGAAAAGATGAGATGATTAGAAAAATGTCGTGAGGACCAAGGACGGAAAAACTTAATCCCCGACAACGACGCCAAAAAATATTGTTGCATAAAGTGTCGAGGCACCACGACAACTCTCAAAGTAAGGGTTGTCACTCTAATCCTTACTCTGTTCAGACTCTCTCTTGGACAAGTCAAGGGGGGTAGTCCCTAAGGTGAAAGAATGAGAATAACATGTGAAACGCAGGCTTTAGGAGAGTTAAAGATGGACAACTTGATGAATTTAGAACAAGTCTTAGTCAACTGAGATGGATAGATTAAACAATTAAAATAAATAAGACACAACCACAAAAAAGAAATGATTTTAAACCAGTGCCTTTGCATTCAATTAACCATAGACTAAACAAAAACAAGATTTTCAGAACAATTTATAAATGTGGCAAAGCGACAATCATAAACAATTAAATGTCAACGCCCAAACCTTTATCATGCAAGAGTTTCTAAAAATTAAATCTCATATCTTAGAAGAATTTATCTTTTTCCTATAGTCAATATGATTTTTAAAACATTAATCGCACTTGACAATAAAGAAATCACTACCACAAAAAATTAAAATTTTACACTCAACATCAAAGACACCAAGGAACTTTAAATTTGAATGTTAATTATCCCTGAGGTAAATGCTAAGCTTATGAAACAACATTTAATGTGGCGAATGAAAATGTTTAAAGTGACTATAAATCAAATCAAAAGACCTTAATCAAATTTTAAAACTTTTATTGGTTGAGGCTAAAGAAAAAAAAAAAAAATTCAAATATGAAAGTTCTTCTTTTGATTTATTTCATTAAAAATCAACGTCACCAAAATTTAAAATTTTTAGCTTTATGTTTTTGAAAAAAAAAATGAATATTTTTTAAATGTTTTAAATCTGTTTTGTTGAAATTTCTGTCTACCCATTAGAAATTTAATTTGTATTCTTCTGGTTTATTTCTCCTACTTGTTAAATCAAACAAGTTATTTAAAACATTTAAATACTGAAATAAACACAGTACACAACATCTACAGATCAATAGCTGAAAGAAAACAAACACACAAGTGACACCATTATTTTTTGACAAATGTCCCTGGAAAAATCAATTACGAGAAAACCAATGCAACTATTTTGAGGGTTTATTATTATGCAATATTTTTGTGAGTACAATTGGGTGCCAAACTGGCTAACCCGACAGAGAAAAATAATCGACAACAATACCTCTCTATTTAGAAACAAGTATTCAAAAAACCTGTCCCACGAAACCCTCTCCAGCGACTCTGAAGCTCTGCGCCGGCCCTTCTGGCCTCTGCGTCAACCCTCTGAGGCACTGCACAACCTCTAGGACCATCTGCATCACTCCAGCTGCTCTCTGAGTGGATGATGCAGTTCCTCTGACCCTTGTGATGTCTTTGTTGGGCTCTGCGTGGCCTGCTCTGTTGCTTCTCGCTCTTTGTCTCTGTGTTGGTCTCTCGGCACTGTCTCTGCCTCTGTGCTGGTCTCTCGGCCATGTCTCTGCCTCTCTATACAGTATCACTGCCCCTCGCTTCTGATCACTTATTCAACTTTGCTTAGCAAAATCACTCTAGCAAATCGAATGACTGATCACTTTGGTGTATCTTCCAATTGAACCTCAAGCCTCTTCTTATACTTTTCTTGTTGGTCCTTCAATGTTCGAGATTAAATCTCTAATCAATATCTAAGATTAGATTTGGCTTGATCCATGACTTTTGGAACCTTCTAACTCAGTTTTATATTAATACCCATTAATATTTTATTTTTCCTAAGTTTAGACTTAGGAACTCCATTAAAAATATTAATTATTTTAATATCTCCCAAACCAGTTAGAATCTGCCCAAACCATTTTTGGGTCTTGGGGATCTCATGTGCTTTAGCCTTTCCACCAATTTTCATAGCTAGAGCACATCCGATGCTACCCCAAATCAACACTCCCTCTTAACAAGGACTGTGCTCTAATAATACTCCTCACTGAGCATCACTCTAATTATCTGGCACCGTTACCTGTGTTGATGCTAGGCCTTCCTGCCCAACATCCTCTACACTACTGCATCTTGTACTGCTACACATGTCCCTACCACTGCCACTGTTGCATCTGTACGACAACTCCTTTTGCATCCATGGTGCTGTTGGTCCATCCCCCCAGCACTGCATCTGCATTGCAACCCCTCTCATCATGCTGCGTCGCACTACTGTTAATCGCTATTGCACTACAACTCAGTTACTGAGAAGTAACTGATCCACCAAATTTCTAACATCCTTGTTAGGCTAGAAACACTCCCGATGTTGAAGCTCTCTTTGCCGCTAACAAGTGCTCCCTCCACTGACCTCTATGTTGCTGCAAAAACTCCCTGCATCTCGCACTGCTGCAAACCTCTATGTGCCATCCTGCATCGTTGCAACACTCTTCGTGCCTCTCGCATTGTTGCAGCCTACTAGCCTCGCTCTCCCTGGGGACTCCTACATTGTAGCACTCTTTGTCGTTTCATCCGCATCCGTCTCTACCGACATCCACCAATCCTGCTACTCTCTCTTCGGGGCTCCCGTAGCAAGGTATAATCCAAGAGGTTGGGTACCTCAAGGATCCTACCCCTCATCATCTGTAGTCCTCCTGAATACAGCTCGATGTCTCCCCACCTCTTCTCTAGAGGTACATGAGCACTCATGGCACAATCGTCATCCTCCTCGACCTCCTTCTTTGCCTTCACTGGCGCTGCCTTAGAGTCAGAAGCCTCTCCCTTACTTTTCTTCCTAGAACACCGGTTCGCATGGTGACCCAGTTCCCCACAATGGAAGCACTTGACCTTGGAGACGTCCTTCTTCCTCTTCTCCTGCTTTCTTGCAAATGCTAGAGCTCCATCCTCTTCCTCTTCCTTCTTGATCCTCACTCCTTTACTACTACTTCCTATCTTGCTTAATCGCCTAATCTCATCTTGGCGAAGAGCCGCCAACAATTCTTCCCAATCTGGAAGATCTGCCCTGCTAGTATGCTCTGGACAAATGTCTCTGACTCCTCAGAGACTGTGTTAAGTGTGGTTCTCACCAACTTCTCCTCATCCAGCGTGGCCCCTATGGAAGTTAGCTGGTCCCAGATCTCCTTCAACCAACTGAGGAAGTGATCTATCTACTACCCCTTTTGCATCTGGTATGACCGCAACTGATTCTCAAGTAACATGTTTCTCTGCACGAAAGTATGTTGGTACAATTTCTTCAGGGCTTCCCACATTTCATTTGTCATGTCCTTCTCGGCAATATGTTGGACCACATGATCCTTGACTCCATCAAGGATGATGCACTTCCCCCTGGCCATTGCCTCCTCGTACTTTTCATTTTCAGCTGCGTCAACTGGGATTGCCACTGTTCTCAAGGCAAAGGCCTTGATGCAATGGCTATCTAGAATGGACAGGATCATGACCTTCCAGGCCACAAAGTTGGACGCTCCGTCCAGCCTATCTTGATCCCTCATCCTATTCACGACCATCTCTCTGCTCTTCTCCATTGACTCCTCTGAGTCTCTCTACTTCCCATCTGGAAGTTTTCTATTTGACTCCTGCTGAGTCTCTTTACTTCCTGTCTGGAAGTTCCCTGCTAGACTCCATCTGAGTCCCGATTTCCCTTCTGGAAATCCTTTTGCCAATCGTCAAGTTGCCCCTCTCCGATCGTCTGTGCAACTGCAACACTGATCCAAATTCCTTGGCTAGAAATCCGCCTTGTAGCAACTCCCTCTACCTTGGTTTTTCCCTACTAGGTACTCTTCCTCCCACAGTACCCCACCAGCTTCGCTCCCACAAACTGCTCACATCTTCCTATGCCCCAACAACTGAAGGATTGAGCCTCTAGGCTCTACGCAATCCTGGCATTGGCAAAACAACTCCCTTAGCCAACTGCGTCAACCCTCCTGGTCTTTGTGTGGCTTTGCGTGAGCCTGTTCCTACCCTCCTCAGCCTCCACGCTGGCCTCTCTCTGGCCCGGACTGATGATGCAGTCCATCTGCGTCAACCCTTCCTCTGTTGCTTTCTGCAAGGATCAGCTTCTGTCACTCGGGACAGTTGATTCTCCTGCAAATGCTCTGCTTAGCCAATGCCTTCAGCTCTCCTGTGATCTGCAACCACCCTCTGATACCATGTTGAAATTTCTAAGTCTACCCATTAGAAATTTAATCTGTATTCTTCTGGTTTATTTCTTCTTCTTGTTAAATTTGAACAAGTTATTTAAAACATTTAAATACCGAAATAAACACAATACAGTCACAACATCTACAAATCAACAACTGAAAGAAAACAAACACACAAGTGACACTGTTATTTTTGGAAAAATGTCCCCAGAAAAACCTAATGCAGGAAAACCGATGCAGCAATTTTGAGGGTTTACTATTATGTAGTATTTCTTTGAGTATAACTGGGTGTCAAACTGGCTCACCTGATAGAGAAAAATAACAGGCAGCAATACCTCTTTATTCAGAATCAGGTATTCAGAATACCTGTCCCACAAAACCCTCTCCAGTGACTTTGAAGCTCTGGGCTGGCCTCTGCATCAGCCCCAAACCCCTCTGCATCAGCCCTCTAAGGCACTGCACAGCGTCTGGGACCCTCTGTGTCACTCTAGCTGCTCTCTACGTGAATGACGCAGTCCCTATGACCTCTGCATTGTCTCCGCTAAGCTTTGCGTAGCCTGCTCTGGTTGCTGCTTCTCGCTCTCTACCTCTGCACTGGTCTCTCGGCATTCTCTGTCTCTCTGTCCGGTACTCATTGCCCCTCGCTGTTGATCACTGATTCGACTTTGCTTAGCAAACCCGCTCTAGCAAATCAAATTACTGATCACTCTGGTGTATCTCCCAACTAACCCTCAAGTCTCTTCTTATACTTTTCTCGTTGGTCCTTCAACGACCGAAATTAAATCTCTAATCAATGGCTAAGATTAGATTTGGCTTGATCCATGACTTTTGGAATCTTCTAACCCAATTTTATATTAATACCCATTAACATTTTATTTTTTCTAAGTTTAGACTTAGGAACTCTATTAAAAATATTAATTATTTTAATATCTCCCAAACCGGTTAGAATCTGCCCAAACCATTTTTGGGTTTTGGAGATCTCATGTGTTTTAGTCTCTTCAAAAATTTTCATGGTTAAAGCACATCCGATGATATCCCAAATCAACACTTTAATAAAAAAAAAAAAATAATAATAATAAAAATAAATAAAAATTAAAAAATAATAAATGTAAACAAAACCAAAAAGAGAAAAAATCAAAATAAAACAAACCTAGGATTAAAACTTAAAATTAAAATCGAATTTGAAAATAAAATAAAAACAAATCCAAGTCAAAGTCATAAAAATCAAAACAAAAAAAATGAAATGTAAAAAAAAAACCAAAAAAAATTTGAATTATTAATAAACCTAAACCTAATCTAACATAAGAAACACAAACAAAAATAAAATTGAATGCTAACCTAAACCTAACACATAATATACAAAGATAAGCAAAATGAAGTCGAAATTTTGAGTGTTTGTTGTGTGTGTAGGTCGACAGCAGCAAGGGGAGCTCGACTGAGGAGAAGACATGATGTAGGCTGAGGGAGGTAGGGATTGCAGATTTATGCAAGCAAGGCTGCGACGACAGTGATGGAGGACTTAGTGGATGGAAAAGGAAGACGCAAGTTGATGAGGAGCGAATAGGGAGAAGAAGAAGTAGTTGCAGGTTCGATGCAATGGCAGCGAAGGAGGTCGCACGTGAGCAGGAAATGAAAGCTGCAGGAAGCGTTTGAAGGACTAAGAGACACAGGAGCCACGTGAATGTGAGCAGCAAGGGTATGAAATGGAAGGAGTTGTGTGTAGCAGGACGGACGCAAAGGGATGCAAGGGGCAGCAAGGAAGGAGGGCACGCGGGTGAGGAAGGCCACAGATGGGGTAGTCGGGCTTGCAACAAGGGTATGGCAATAGAACGAGGAGATTCGAATGGAGATGGAGCAACGTTTTTTACAGGGGATGAAGGCTGCAAAAAAAAAACGCAGCCTTCGACAACAACAATGGAAGGGTTGCTTTGGCAGTCGGTTTTGGAGCATTGTTTTGCAGGCAGTGAATGAGGGGAAAAGGAGGACCATTGGAGCTGAGTAGGGGTAGGAAGAACTGCGAGTAGAGGGATGGCGACAATGGAGCTGTAGAAGGGTTTTCTTCAAAATTCAAAATTTTCTATCAACCCAAAAACCCAGGCAACAGATCGAAAAAACCATTCAACAAAGAAATGGTAGCCCAAAAACTTAAAAAAAATTCAGAAAGTTTTTTATTTAAAATGATGTGTTCTTTTGCTTCAGATTTATCTCTGAAACCCTTATGAAATTTCCAGATCCAAGAAATTTTAAACCCTTGGACTGCAAAAATTTATATAATATCCCTTGAAAATTATGTTGATCAACCCCAGAGATGCAGATATTACCCTCCAGGGCCTACATCTAGACTCTACACAAATTTCTTCCTCAAATATGTAGTTGCATGACAACAAGAAACCACTCAAATGATATATACAATGATAAAAACTAAAACCCAGAAAAACCCATGTTAGAAAAATAATTACAAAATTTACAGACTGCATGCTTTAATCAGCCAGATCTATCATTATGTCGCACAAAAAATTAAATTTTAAAATTTTAAAATAAGTGCTAACTCGAAACCCTTCGTGCATCACCAACAAAAAATCTTATGATAAGCCCAAAGCTAATATAGTTGGGCTCTTTAGGAAACACAGATCGGGAGTTAGCTAGTCCAACTAAAAACTTCCCCTAACGCCTGAAGATCTAAAATCAAGATTTCCCTGCAAAATTCAATTTGGCCATTAAAAATAGAGCAAGAAAATAATAATAAAACTCAAACAAATAGAGATACCTACTATTACGTTCAAAATTTAGATTATTATTCAAACCCTAACGACTGAGCAAGATACCTGTACTCGAATCACTCTTTAAAAGCTACCATCAATGCCTTTAGAAAAAATTGTGCATGAAAACAACTCATCTTACAATATTCCCGTGACAAGTAACATCAACATAACTTAACCCCAAAGTCTTTCTTTATTATCCAAAAAAATATTACAACAAGAGCTTCTTGCTAAGCACATGACTCAAAGGTCAGATACATCCACTGACAAATGAGTTCCTATTTAAAGATAAATCCTCCAACGGCTAGTTCGAGTGATTCTCGTCAAAGCAATCTCGACCATTGATGAAGATTAAAATTTTTTTTAATCTCACCTGTCAAAATATTTAAATATTTGGGGAAATTCGAAATTTTTAATTAACTCAAAAATATTTTTTTTGAGTTAATTTCCCCAAAAATTTGACTTTGACTTAACCCCCAGGGATCAAAGGTTTATAATTTAGCAAAATAATTAATTTACCTTAGTCCCAGGACCTTTTAAAATTTAATTTTTAAGGACCAACGAATTTTGTCTTCGGAGAATTTAAATTTACATAAGACCTAGAATTAATTAAATTTCTGGCTTAGGATTTTAATTTATTTTTTTGGCTAGAAAATTTAGTTAATTAACCTATGAGGGGATAAATTATTTTTCCAACCCTTAAGACACTCTACATCATGATTTTCATATTTTTTACGTCATAAGGGGCAAAACCCATTTGTAATAGACCCTCACAAACTACTTATTTCTGCGACACAAATATAATCTAGTAAACCAAGCAATTTGTAATAAAATAACCTGACCAAATAGTTAGGATTATTCCCAAATTACTTTTACATAGACTCGATCTAGAACACTAGGATTCGCCTAAAATCCTAGCAATAAAATCCATTCTAGCTTTGGGGAAAGACTAGAGGAAAACTTTGCCGACCATCCGAGAATGGATTGGTGAGACAAAAAACCTCCCAGAATGGAGATCGTCACTAGAAAAGTAGGTTTACCTAGGTCGTTACATACATGACATGGATCTGCAGATATTATTTACATTATACACTTGCAGAAAGGGTTTACATAACATCTTGGAAGTCAAGCTGATGATAATAGCTAAACGGCACGGACACATCAATCACGTGCTATCCCTTTTGCGAAAAAAGGTGTACTACTATGGGTCGTTGACACGTAGTGGTCAACATGACCCCTCCACAAGGGTACTCCAAGAAATTGGTTTGTATTAGGGCAAGCATAGCAGGTTTTAAAGCCCAAATTAGTTTCTTCCCTCTAACTGGGTTATTTTGGAAAGGAGTGCATGTAGTTCTTCTAGTTTGAAAGGAGTTTTCACTGTGACCCTCAAGTGTTTCAAATCTGTCCCAAGTTTAAAGATCTTGTGTCCCAGCTCATGTTCTTTCAGTGGCTGCTCTTGTTGTAGCAAAGTAAGTATTCCCTTGAAAAGGGACCTGCTAATTGTTGTTGCTAGTTTATTGAGGGAACTGATGAAAGTTTGATCCATGTTTGATGGAACAATGACAAGTACATCAAATTGACTCATACAAGACTTCACTGATAGCACAATAGAGGTACATAATGACCAATCGACTCAATAAACACAATAATTTGACCAACACCTTAGACAATATAGGGTTTACTCCATAAGGGCTCTAACAAGACAAGGTACTGTAGCTGATTTCTTCTAGTTTTTCATGTACATAGGTACATACTGAACCGAACAACGTAAACAATACTTCAGATCTTCTGGATGCGCAGGTTTCTAAGATAAATTTCCAAACAAAGAGCTCATCTTAAATCACATACTCAAACCCCAAGGAACTCTTTTTTTCTCACTAGAAATTTCAATAAAATTAAAAGAATCATTCAACAAGAATATCAATGTACATATGTACCTCTAGTATAGTGGGTTGCCGGTATTGAATAGATGAGTTCCATGCTCGGCTGATGGACACAAGGAATTGAAAAATGTGCAGCAGCTTCTCCCATTTGCATCATTCGTCCAAGATCGGGCCAAACACGTGTATTATACCATCAACTCGTCATACCCATAAAACTGCTCTCTAAATTTGATATCAAATACGTCCAATAATGAAGGATTCATAGCATGCCTCAGACTGATACCATCCACCAGAAATGACCAACGAGGAGCTCTAGAAATCACGAGCTGGAGGGTCGATTAGATTTACTACGTTGATCACAATAGTGACTGGTTCACTTCCATAGACATAGAATTTGCAAATTCCACCCACGATTAGAGGCCCAATTTATTATTGCGCTGGCACACTGCCTAACTTCTGCACATATCATCAATCGAGTCACAGCGAGACTAATTCGGCCAAAGTGATGCTCACTGGTCTTGACCACGATTTCATTTCAGGCTCCATGTGACAAGGAACAGGGAATTTGACAAATCAACCCAAAGCGATTGTCTCGGCAAGGAACATGTGTGCAGTCTCCAATTCAGCTTCTGGAACGACGACTTGAATGCATTAATGAACTACCTGCGACTGGCAATGGAGGATCATGATGCCACGATTTTCCCGATTAATTAAAACACCATCGAACTTGCACCAGACTTGCGTAGGGATGGTAGTCAACAGCGGCTAGGATATATATTTCGATCGTGTTGGAGCCCACAAATTCACTAAATGAAGTCAATTAAATTCGAATGGGTGTCTAGGCTGCTTTACTTAGCGGACGAGTCCATCGGTGTTGATCCACGGATCAATCGGCCCCTTCATGTCCTACATTCTCATATATGCCAGCAGTACCGGCAACTTCATAGACCAATACTGGAAGTAATTTACGATGGCGGGCAGAAAAAAATAACACAAAAAAAAACAAACAAACAAAATTTGCGGCTTCTTTCCACGTTGTTTTGACGCAAGCATCCACGAATTTTCTGGTCGGTTTAGCTGATCAATATGCCGGACTCAATGCCCTCTCTGTGCCATGCACACCTCTGTGTTTTCACCAATTATAAACTTTTGCTACAGGCATGGCTTGAGATCTCATGCTCTGGCTCTGTACGAAACCCACGCATCACACAGGTATCTGATGCGGATCAATTCTAAGCATCAATCTTCGAGTGTGCACTAAATACCACCCGGATCAACTCGGTCCAGGGATCTCGGCATCTCTAAATGTTTGCATTCTTTGCTCCGTCTCTGCCTGAATAAGCCTCTTCTCAATTTTATTACGCCCTTCTAAATAATTTTACTCTGGCTTCACCAAATAAGGGGTTGGCCCAACATACAGCTCCACAATGTGACTCAATCACGCTCCTCACATGTTGAAACAAGTTCCAGTCTCCTTATAATGATTCAAACTGCTATAGAACTACCTGTTGACTGCTGTGTGTCAACTACCCATAGCAGTACCCCCCCCTTTTTTTCGCAAAAAAAAAGGGCAGCACTTGATCGAGATGTTCGTGCCATTCAGCAGTCATCGTCATTCTCCTCATCTTATTAAAGTTGTAAACCCAGTCTGCATTTTGATGTAAATAATCTTAGCAGAGATGAGTCATGTATGTAAATTGCCTAGGTGGACCTAATTTTCTAGTGGTAATCTTCATTCCGGAAGGTTTTTCGTCTCACCGATCCATGATCGGCAGAGTTTTCCTTCAACCTGACCCCA